>JAVQJF010028757.1:0-54826 GCA_036023855.1 Gadopsis marmoratus | reverse complement strand
GTTGGGTCTGTAGATATAGAGTTTGCTTGGACTTGCTCTATATTAACAAGTGCTATGAGATAACTTTGTTATGATATAGCGCTATATAAATAAAATTTGATTTGATTTGATTTGATTTTTACTCTAGCGGCACCATCTGGTCAAAATTTAAATGTGTCCAATATTATGGTTTCTGACCAAATACCTGCTAAACTAATGGCATTCCCATCGGCCTCAGCTGTACATTGTGTTTAGAACCAATTAGCAAATGTTGGCATGATAACATACTAAACTAAAATGGTGACCATGGTTAACGTTATACCAGCTTAACGTCAGCATGTTAGCTGTAAGCTGTTGTGAGCGTGTTAGGATGCTGGCGTTAGGACTGGCATGGCTGTAGACTCTTTGTCTTGCTAAATAAAAGTCCAGTCTTTCTTGAATTTAACCTTCATGGCTGTTTTACTTCAAATTATTTTTCCTGCAATCTTGAGGTCAAGTATGTGGTCAAAAGGAAAAGGTAGGCTGGTTACCTTGGCATCAGGGAAAGCGTCTTTAAAGAATGTTGGCAGCCATGATAAAAGAGTGAAGAAGGTGCTCGCTGTGCAAAGGTGCGTAACGATCACAGCACTGGTCAGGGAATGAAGAGAGAGAAACAGACAAGGTAAGTGCATTGAAACTGTATTCATACATACCGTTGGTATACTAAAGGCTGCTCGGTTCTGTTAACAAAGACACTCGGCCATTTCATTGAGCACCGTCACGTGACTCGACAGAAGCCTGTGCTACTTGTTTTACATCTTGTTTTACATACTTGTTTTATTGTTTCCCTGTCTATATCATTCCTGTGTTAAGGCAAGCATAATGTGGTTGAAAGGATCAAGAGTTTGGGAATATTTCAAGCCTATAGCCATCAGACTATCATCCAATCCATTACTTTCAAGGTGGATCAGATACATGAGATACAAACAGGTTCTCCCTGTCACTGGAAGTGGAGCATATCAATTGTAAGTTTAGAAATATCTGGGAGAGACTGGAAGGACATGGAAGAATTAAATATCGGAGACATTAACCAACAGCTGAAGCAACCAGAGGCTAGGCTTGCCATTCTCAAATCTTGTACGTATAAAAGCTGGATCGTAGTCTGCAGAAATGTTTGTATTACAGAGCCGTGCTCAGTAAGTTATGATCTGTCACGGCTGAGATGTGATTTATACAGTCCTACATTCTTCCTATTAAATTATTCTTCTAAATTTCTTCTAAAGCCCCCCAACTCACATTTACATGGTTGGAAAACACATGCAATAAACTAGATTTTCAGAGTAAGGGTGTTCCTGTAATATAGCCACGAGGTTACAGTAGAACGAACTTCCTGTCTCAAACTGCTCATTCATCTGAATATGAGAACAAACAAACAGTTGCGCCTTTGCACACAGGAGCTGCACAGAGTACAAAATGTACACACACACACACACACACACACGCACACGCACATTGACTTCTTTAATCTTTATCTCACCAGACTGCAGGTTGTTTGAGGAGCCGTAACCAGTGTCTTTTGGACAGTTTGGACTGGGGCCCACCACTTCCCAGGGACTCCAGGGTGATGATAGGCCCTGCAAACACAGATGAGCACAGGCACGTGACATCAAGGCCCAAGTATACAAATAAGCAGCCACAAGATAGGAGCATGAGCAATGACACCGCAGATACTGTCGACAAAGTAAAAGCCTCCCTTGCCTTCTCCTTTGAGCAGATATTTCCACATGCAGTAGGCCCAGAGGACTGAGAGGAGACCAGACACATAGAAAACGCTCTCCCAGCCATACAGGTCCAACATGAGGGAGCCAGCCCCTCCAATCACCAGAGTTCTTGGGGGGGAGTCACAACAAACACACATAACAAGATACACAGGAACGTAAAGTACTGGATTAGGCATGAACATGGCATGAGCTGATTGAGCTGATTGAGCTCTTCAACACCAACATGCGTCAAAAGTGATTGTGGGATCACACAGCTTTCAAATGAACCCCTTCTCTTTTACGTCAGTGATTTTCCAGGAGAAACACTCATCCACTCCCCACTTATTGCATAACACTTGACTCACCCCAGGTAGGAGCCACTACCCACGGTGCTCATGAGGAAGCCTCTCTCACTTTCCACCACTTTTTGAGAGCAAAGGCTCACCAGAGAAGGGTAATGAACCCCTAAAGTCGGGACACGTAACAGAAAATCAGTTAATGTTTAGAAAGAGATTCCACGAGGGATTAACAGGGCAATAGAAGTAGGATTTTCACCACCTCATCTGACAAAACATATGTATAAACCTGAGTGGTGATTTTTAGAGCAATGTGAAGAACACAGCACATTTCTTGGCGGGCGCTGAAGAGCTACGGAAGCGTCTGCACCTTTGTTTAGTAACAAGTGCTTGCTGTGAAATTTGTTCCTCAAACCAAATAAACCAAAGACAAAGTAAAGATGGCTGTGTCACAAACTAAACATGTTGTAATACATACACCACTGGTCACCATCAGAGGTCTATAAATGTCATATGGATGTTCAATGAATGAAAGAGGCATCCATTTCCTCTTAGATAAAACACAAATTAAAAAAGGCAAGTGACCCTACATTCATTCTTACTTAAAACTTTAGTCAAAACAGACACAGCTGTGGGCGACAGATGAAGGTGACAAGGACCTGGAATCTGGAAAATTCTGAATAATTCGAGCTAATATGACAGATGCTAGGTACAAGATAAAAGTGACAGAAGGCAGACATTTAATCATAAAATGAAAAGACAGACACACCGTAAACAATTCAACCGACTAGGACCGTGGCGTCGGTTTGTGTGCTTTCACGTCGTCCGCCTGTATCCAAATTCGCCTAACACAGCCAGCAGCAGACTTTTTGAATACGTTGAATAATTATGCCCTTTCCGGGCCTTAAACAAAGTGTACACAAATCTTAACACTCCTTCATAAGCCGCCCATCTCACCTTGCAACAAGCCCATGAGGAAGCGGGCCAGTGTCATGGAGAGGATTGGCTGGGAGCAGAAGTGGGCCAGGATCGGGGTGAAGGCTGTCATCGACCCCCAGGCTGCTGCAGACAGCAGGAGGACCTTCTCGCCTCCCACACTGTTGGACACAGAACGGAGACCGTCTGCATTAGCGTTAACCTATACGCACACATCACCTAAAGGGTGTGAGAAAGGGTGAGACAACTGTGACGCCGTGGATGACTTGCAGCACCAGGGAAATACAGAACATTCTGCCAAAATATTATCTTTCTTACCCATTTTGTAAAAGGAAAATAAGGCATTGTGGATGCTTTGTAAGATATCTAGTTACAGACTGAGCATTTTGAGAAATCATGTCAGACTATTAACTTTGGGGTGACAATTCTCGAGGGAATAAAACTCTTCAAACGCACTAGATAAATCAGTTTCCTTATGAACGTATTATTATTATTATATCTGCCTTATCATCTCACAATATCACTACTGTTCTGAGCTCAAATGTGTCCCACCGGTCACTGACGTAGCCTCCGAACACCTGGGTGAAGCAGTAGCCCCAGAAGAAGCTGCCCAGCACCATGCCGGACTCCCTCTTGCTCCAGTTGAACTGCTCTGCCATGCTGACGGCGCAGATGGGCATCGCCACACGGGCGCAGTAGAGGAGACATGTCCCGAGCAGCAGCACGACCGTCCACACCCTGGCCACGGGCCTGCACAGGAAGGGGAGCAGAATGCACTGAGCTATCCAAGTTTGGCTGAACAAAGGCAACATTTGGGGACGGACTTTGGACATGACGCCAGGGGAAGCCTTATCTAGCGGGGGGGGGAACTGCTGCCACCAATTTGGCTGCACTCTAAATAAAAGTTGCATCTGTCTTCATTGGAGTCAGGGTTCAACACATGTGGCGGTCATGCTTTGGTTAAATACACACAGGGAATACGTGCAACATCCTGGAAAGAAAGGAAACACCTTTACAAGGGGTATATGGTGCCAAAGCAGTATAAGGACTTAATGACGCTGATGACAATCCATTTCTCGTTGCAGAAGCACAACTTCCTTCCTTCTTTGCAAACGGTGTGATCTACGTTGGACCGTGAGGCGCCTGTATGACACGTTGTCATTTCACAGACGCACAGAGAGGCTGCTCACCAAAAACACACTCCTGGTGCAGAGAGCTGCTACAAAGTAGGGACCTTTGCTTCAGGCTGCACACACTGTGGGGCCCCTGGGGACCTTTGCATCAGGCTGCACACACTGTGGGGCCCCTGGGGACATTAGTTAGCCTGTTGAGCAGCAAAGACATTGTTGACTGCAGGGTTTAAACATGTTACCTCGGCCAGTTGGCGTTGTGTTCAGGCCACTTCTTGTGGCATCCAGAGGCTCCGGTCTTGTCAGACGGGTGGTTTTCCTTGTGACAGACCAAATCTGGACTACAGTTCTTGCCATATTTTTGAATAACTGCCATTCAACGCGAGATCACCGGCAGCCTCCTGTCAACCGCGTCGGCTGCTTCGCGTTCGGATCTCTTTCAAAGTCGGTCGGTGAGAAAAAGGAAAAGAAAAAGAAAACAACAGGAAAAAGTAAACGTTCAGACACGAATCCTCCCAGGAAGTGTTTGCGCAATCACATGCCGCTGTTGCGATTTTCCCAAATCCATAACCCGTAAAACTGGACTGGGACGGTCGCGAAGCTGCGCCTAAGGAGGGAGTCTGTTTGTCCTGATGCCCAGAGGAGGAGGACTAATCCACGTGTCAGTTCTCCTCTCCGGCCACGCAGTTCTTCCTCTGATCGGTAGGGCTGCAAGCAGGAAGTGGTTTAGTCTTCTCTAAACCGGATTCAGCTGTCTAGCCTGGCAAGCCGAGTCACGTATCAACGCATCCAAACCGCCAGAGAGAGACGCCTCTCGACCTGTCCGCTCCCTCTCCAACCATGACGGTGCAACAACAGACACGGTACCTGTGTCGTCTATGGGCGCATCCTTGCAGCACCAGGATGTTTCCCTCCTCCCGACCCGGCCCTTTGCCGGATGAAGACGTGACGGTTCCCGTGCGGAGAAGCCGCTGTGGAGGCAGAGATGTGCGCTGATTTAAACGGCCCGTTCCGCCGCCGGCAGCCGGAGTTGGCAGCGAACAGTAATGTTAAACTCCGCATTCAGCAGCTCTCCTGCAGCCTGGGGGGGGCTGCAAGACCCGCAGTCCTTTACTCAAAGTTAAAGCAGCGTCACAATGTCAAATACTCCATTGTAGGTAATAAATGCAACACCAAGTACTAGTGGCACATTTCGGGCACTTGTACTGAAGTATTTCCGTTTCAGGCCACTTTGTACTTCCACTCCACTACTATTATGTGACGTAACTCCACTGAATGTATTCGACAGCTTGCAGAGTAATATTTTATATACAAAACATGTGAGGAACTTGTGAAATATAGTGTACTATCACAACAGCACATAATGTAGTTCAAATTAACTCAACTACAACAGCAACATGCTACTTATAAGGGACATTATTCTGCATAAGTACTTTTACTTTTGATACTTGAATACATTTAGCTGATGTGTGTGTACTTTGATTCAAGTGACATTTATGGTGCAGATTTTAGTTGTAATTTAGTGTTTTTTATATTGCAGAATTGCTTTTACTTAAGTATCTGAATACTTCCTCCGCCGTTATGCATCTGCTAATACACAAGCCAATAACATCCTATTGGACTATTGTTCCTGACACACTAACATGTAAACAGCATTTCATATTGTAGCCAGTCAAAGTGGAACTTATTTTAACTACTTAGGAAATTGGGTAGTTTAATCTATAACAATGCATCCTATTTAGAACATGATGACGTTTTTATGAAAACATTTGCAATGTGACTAGTAACTATATTTGTCAGATAATTGTACTGGAGTTAACTGTACTGCACTTCTCTCTCAAATGCAGTGAAGTACACGTTTAAAGTACCAGAAATGGAAACGCTTAAGTAAAAGTAGTGTAGTACTGGAGTAAATGTACTTATTTACTGCTCTATCACTTGCACATTTAACAACAAACCAAGCTTTAAAGTCCTTTATGACTTGCGCAGTTTAAAAATTCACTTTTATTGCAAAATAATATCCCAGCAAAAAAAGCACATCAAGTTTAGCAAAAGAGCTACTTATTCCATACATGTAAATAATCCATCTGTAAAAGTATCCCCATGCCTGTGGACATAGATTTATCCATTCACATACTTTAATATCTGTGATATTTTATATAACGGTATGAAACTGAGGATGCCTTTAAGTACGCTGCAAAGGTTTTATTCCAGGAATCTTGCTTGTCCCACAGTTGCTACCGTGATGTGTAGCTTGAAAGTTAATCTTTTCTTCGTTCTTACATATGTCAGCATCTTCTTGTAACGTTTCAAGCAATAATGCAGTATGAATCTAAAACTGAATTTAACTTTCAAAGTCACAGTAGTTTGAAACATCCCAAGTACCTTGCTCTGGCTATTGCCGTCACATAGAGTACTAGCCGAGACTACTAGCTGAAATGTGTATGTTTTTTGTAAGGAAAAAGTTTGCATTTATTTGAGGCAGTGCACACTGAGCCAACCATTTTCCCTAAACATCAAACGTAGCCCATTCCAAGTGGTCACATACGGAAAGTGACAGCCTAATTTAGGCTTTATTCACACCCTCTCCTGCCAACACCTTTCCCTGCCAACAGACAGAAAAACTAGTGTACTACTCATTTTACATAAACAAATATGTAAATAATAATACCAAGTAAAATAATTGGTCTGCATGTTATTTTAGTGTAGAAGTCATTTAAAATGCCATCAATCCAGTTTGCACTTTCCAAATTATTAAAGTATCAAAAAGCAACCCTTACAAAAAAAGAAAAGGTTGTACTCTATATGAGTCAGTTTGTTGGGGTATAAATAGATAATGGAAATGTGTCCATTTTGTAATGCTGTAATATGTTGTCACTGCAGGTCCTTATTTTGGGTCTTCAATGGTTCCCTTGCTGAGGTCTGTCATTTTGGGATACTTTACTTTCTTTTGGTCAAGTTCATTTTGAGCCCACAGCAGTAGCTTCAGGAGCTTGGCCAGCTTGGGTGTTGACTCTCTGTTTTCATAGTCTAGCACACACTGATTCACTTCACTCCACACCTGAAAGGCAAACACACAGACATGTTACTGCTTTTTAAAATTTCAATATTTTGGGAAGGGGGGGGGTCTATATAGAGGGCATATGCTGTACCGATCGATTCTAAAGCCCCTGCAGGAAAATTTGTGATTTGTTATATTGGACTATATAAATAAAATTGAATTGACTTTGATAGAGCTCCACACACACATCAAGGCATTTGCATGTAATTATTTTGAAAATCAGGTGAGAGAAACGCTAAATTTCTCTGAATACTACATCACTAACACTGAACAGCGTCCTCATGCTGCAGAGAAGAGTACAACTTTTTTTTTTGTTTAGTGTGGGATAATAAATTCCAAGTGGCATGCAGTTTATCATTATTATTTTCTATGCATATGAAATAAAAACAGGTAATAGAAGAGACAGGTGCAGGACAAGATTCCCTACCTTTTGTCTCTGCATCATATTGAGCAGATCTCCAAAAGGTGACTCCTCAGGGTTGTCGAATGCCAGCAAGGCCAGTGTTCTCTCCATCTCAGTCAGACATTCTCGGCTCTCCTCCCCCTGCTCTGCTAACTGAGACTGGGCAAATTCAAGGGCAGCTTCGGTCTCCCTCAAGCGAATCAGCTCAATCAGATGCTGCTGCTGCAAACACAAAAAACCCAGCAGGTGAGGGATTGAAAATAACAGTAGTGAGACAGGCAGTGCAAAAACCTAGATGTCTGCCAAATGAAAGGCATTTTACCTGTAGGTGAAAGTAGAGGTAACGGTTGGTATCCAGGAGCTCTGGATGCAGACTGTTGATCAGTGCGATGGCATTCTGGATCTGTCCCTTCAGGATCATCTCTCTGATCTTAATTCTTTCATCTAGGGAATCCAAGTCCACACTAGGCTCTATTCCAGACTCCATCCTGAACTTCTCCGCTGCCTCCTTGAAGCCCTCTGTTGAAGAGAACATTTCATGAAATCCTGCACATTCCAAGCACCACATTTATCTGCACACTTTATCTTTACAGACACAGTTGAGAGCAAACTTTTAGTAACAAAAAACTAAAATAAAAATCGGTACTTCACCTGTCACCAGATAGTTCATAATGAGCCTGTTCATATCAGCTCTCTGAATGTGGACATTGTTGAGTTTATCCATCCACTCTTCCCTTGTTATGTCCTCCGGCTTCTCTGCATAACTCATTATGATAATATCCTGCAGTTGCGTTGAGAGAATGACATTTCAGACACTTGGAATATTGTAACGACAATTATATAACGTTATAACGACGTTGGTAATTAGCTGGACGGTTTGACCGCAACACGGCACCGGAAACCCTGCGGCCTTCGAAGAAAAACACAACATTGAAGCCTGACTTGTCAACACGCATCAAAACAAAGACAATTCGGCGCATTTGTATCGAACACACACATCCGGAACGAGTGCCAGTCTGTTTTATTGTTTTCCATCTACATGCATCTACAGTCCTATGTAAATATCATGGTTACTTAATTACAATACCTGAAAATTGTGTCGCTACTTCCCAGCAGTAGCTAGCTAGCCAGCGGAGGAGAGCCTCTTTTCTTCTTCTTCCTCTTCCTCCTCCTCCTCCTCCTCTTCTTCTTCTTCCTCTTTCTTATTTCCGGTAGGATAAACTACTCTCTACGTACCTACTGCTGCCACCTGCAGGACATTAAGCGTATTGTATGAGTATTTGAGAACTGGGATTCTGTATTGCCTGAGCTCATGGCCATAAAATGTGTTCACAAGGCCACCATATAGGTTTATGCTGATCTTACTTGCCGGTCAAAACTTTCATGAAAAGGCAAAAAATATCCAGATCTGAAGTGTAGGATTTCATTCTTTGGTCGAGCTGCAGTGCAAAGATAGACATTATGAAATGTGACATGGGTCCTCAAACAGAGGCTCCTTTCATGTAAGGAGTCACAACCCAAAACAGTTAAGTAAAAAGTGCAGAATTTCCCTCTGGAAAGTCATGGAGTAGAAATATAAAGTAGCATAGAATGAAAATTTTACAGAAATGTAAAATACAGTAAATTAACTTAGTTACTGTCCACAACTGGAAACTTTTGAGTTATGTCTTTATTTCACCCCCATTTTTTTTAATGTATTTTAAATTATTTATTTATCCTCTCTCATTAAAATGTTGTGCCATTTGCTGAGGATATGCGAGACATATAATCACGAATATTCTAAAATGAAAAAATAAACATTCAGAATCCTAAAAAAAATAACAATTCAGCCTTCTGAAAATAAAAGTAAGAATTCATCCAAAAACAAGGGTCGTCCCTCCAACGGTTTTCATTGAGTAAACTGACATTACCTATTGACCAACTAACCAAGTGAGAAATACTAATTGCCGAAAAGGTAAACTGATAGCCAGCTTGTTGTTACTCACTGAAATTACCTTTTGAGAATACTGCTGCCACGTGCAAGCTTTCCCGGGGTCAAGTTATTATTGCATCTGGTTCTAGTCTCAGAAAGACTTTGGTCTCCACCGTCGTAACAAGACTTTGGTCTCCATACCTCACAACTAAACGTTGGGTCAATATGACGTTGGAGTGACAATGTAAGAAGACGTTGGATTTCGGTTAGTTAACACAACTTAAAACCAACACTATATCTCCGTCAGGTGTCTTATTAAAACATATGCATTTGACGGTGTCCTGACATTGAATTTTGACCAGCAGCTTGTAGTTATTAGTGTAACTGAGCGTTTTGTAAGGCGTCTGTTCTTAGTGGGCACACAACATAAAAAAACACGGAGAGACTTTTCTCTTCTGATCTCAGAATCCACGCTTTACTCTTTTTCACCCACAACACTCCACTCCACACAACACTTCCTTCTTCCCTTCACAATAAAAGCCCCAAACTGCCCGTCCAGCTGTTTGGCGCATTACCGCCACCTCCCGCTCCGGAGAGTGGAACAGATAATAGACCCAATATCTGCATCCCTTAAGAAGCTCCGACCTGTTGCTTCCAACCCGTTACCTGGAACCTACATCCAAGCAACACCTTTATACCAGAACACTTCACAAAAACAGCTTACATTAGCAACAGGAAGTAACATGGCAAGCTCCGGCTCCCGCCTAAGGCTAACCTGGTTACTGTTGCTATGGTAACGACGCTGTTAGCAACGTCCGTCTCAGAAGTCCCTTCACGGGTTTTAACTGAGTAAGTTGACATTAGCTATTGACCAACAAACCAAGAAGATACTGAATGAACGGAAAGGTAAACTGAGAGCTAGCTTGTTGTCATTCACTGCAATTACCTTTTGAGAAAACTGCTGCGACATAACGTTAGTTTGTATGGGGTCAAATGTGGCAACATAACAATTAGCATAGTTAGGCTAGCTGTTTTGCTGTGACCTCGCTTCAGGTTCTCATTGCTTCTGGTTCTTTTCAGTGACTTGTTCCCGGAGATGGCTACTTCTCCCGGAGAAGCCGCAGGGGCGGCGGGCATGTCGCCGTTTCCAGTCCTGCCCCAGATTGAACAGATCGAGGCAGCAAAGGAGAAGATCGCGGAGAAGATATCGGTCCCCACGAAACTGCTGAGGCACAGAAGGAGAAAAGTGCAACAAGAGCAACATCGCACATTATTGTATGTTTTCAGCTATGGCAGCTCCTTTGTTAGTGCCTCAGTGATACTGCAGCATGAGCCCAGTATCTCGCTCAGGTAACGTCCTGCAATGTGACTGAATTATTACAGGATGTCCAGAGGAATGGAGGCTTACAGACAGAGCAAAGAGATGGGCGCAGTGCCTAACCTTTCACCAGAGCCACAGCTGCCGCCTTCTGTATGACAATTATCTCATCTATCCATACATTTTAAATATAAAGTTATATACACATGTTGCACAATATATAATGTGGTGTTTGCTGTCATTTCCAGATGCTTAGCGAGGAGCGAAAGCTCAGGGTACGTTTTCTTCTTAGTATTAAATTTGACTTGTGAATAGTCTAAGCCCTATGTATGTGTATGTCACACCTCTCTTTATTTCATTTTGGGCCCATTTGCAGATGAACTACATGTTCATGAAGGCGTGTGTAGAGAGGGGCCCATTCGCTCCTATCAAGCAACAGTGGTTGGACGCCATTGTTGCAAGAGTCTCGCCTAAACTTAAAGAGAGCCCCCAGGCAAATAAACTACTTGAGGAGCTCTGCAAGGAAGTCACTGATGACTTCCAAAGTATGATTGTCAAGCACACAGGTATAGACAATTATTTGTGTATGTATATGTCTATGCTTGCAGAGTGCATGTCGACTACAGGTGAACCGTGTCTCCTCATGCCACATTCACTCCCTTTAGTGGACACAGTACTGAAGAATCCACAGAAAGACGGAGCTAGCTCGGAAAAACAGGCAGCTACCGCGTGAGTAATGTGCACAAATGATGTATGCACCAAAACTTAACCAAATAGTACTGGGTCTATTTTTATTATACTTTTGTAAAATACATTTCCAAATCTTTTGCAGATCTCTTGATTTCTCCCAGCCCTGGCATGCTAGCTTTATCAGATGCCGCAAGATCATAAAATCAAATCTGCACATTCTTCAACCGGTAATGCAAACTGTCTTGGATATTGGCTACACTACATTTTCTCCACTGGTTGTGGCTGATCTTTCAGGATGCAGGTAAGGAACGATTACAAATAGGCAACAAATAAGCACATAACTATGATATTTCACGTGAAGAATTTCTCAAGTTTCTTTGTGATAAAATGTGGGCTTCTGTTGGTTCAGGGCTTCAGGGCCTGTGGACTGTAAGAGCCTACAGAACAAACTGGCTGTGGAGTGTAAGAGGACAGAAGATCATATTATGAATACCTGGTTTCCCAAAGTCATCCACTTACTAACAAGTAAAGAAACACTGAAGGGAGTTAAAGAGGAGAAAGTGGAATCCTTCTATGACTGTGCGTCCACCCTCATCTCCAATCAGGTGGGTTTATGCTGACTTGATTTTGGGCTTGATTTTGATTTGAGTAGAGTCGGAGTGACAATTTAAAATGATTTAAATTAAGGTTATTTCACTAATTCATACCAAAAAGAGTACTTAAATATATTAATTTTATTATACAGTCCTACGTTGTATTTTTAGCAAGCTGATTGTTAGAGACACACATTAAAACTTGAAAACGTATGTGTTTTAATACTGCATATACTGTAGAGTAAATTTAATTTTAAAGTATAATCTCATCACTTTATGCCAATACTTTAAATACATTTAATCCCTGCTATATTGAAGTCTGAACTCCTCTTGTTAGTTGTTCGATCAAGTGCCATGTCAGCAACCAGTCATCACTGATTATTTATTTAGTACTTAATATATTATGCCACGTTTCTTAAGTTAAATATATGGATTCTGTAGCATTCTTTATATTTGTATTTAGATGTATGTTCCTTCATTACAAATTTAGACTCATGGACACTTCATTTCATTTTGTAAATTCCCAGTTGAAATCCCTGCTTCAGAGAAGTGTAGAGGAGTTTGTCAGTGTGTTTGATCCAAGCAATTGCCACCACTTGCCCCTCTTTCGTATGGCCTTGACATTTGATGATGAAAAGATGGAAATGTATCCCACCACACAAGATCTGGAAGCTGCTGTTTTTGAGATTCTTAACGCCATCACAAATACACTGCAGGTGAGGTTATGTGTAATAGCCATTTAAAGGAAAATTACCACTTTTTGGCACATTTCTCACGTAAAAATATATTTAGAGCTGGTTTTGACATCTATGACATTGATCCACAGAAAGTACAGATGGTCCAGTCATGGCTGGCACAAGCCACATCTTCGTTTGTGGACGCCAAGGTGGCTGATCACATCCTTGCATGGGCTCAGTATAATGTGAAGGACTCTATGTGCAAGAATCTAGAGGAGCCTGATAAACATTTCCAGATCTATGGTGATGTTCCATAATCCAGTAATATCCTATCATTTCCGTTGATTTTGTTTCCATTTATTGCTGACATGTCTGCTTTATTTTGCAGTTGACAACTATGACTGGCTAGTCAATGGAACTGCACAGACTAGAGTGGAGAAGTTCATGGAAGAGGAGCACTCATTTGAAGAGTACACTAAGGTAACAAATCATAAAGTTTAATTCATGCAGCATATGTTATAGACCTATTCTTGCCTTACTAACAGTTTCTCAGATAACTGTCAATGTGTAATCTCACTGCTTTTTAAAGCAAGTGGAGGAGTTTCATGCTCTGTCAAAGGAGATTGTCAGCCTCCCACCAAAAGCCCACTTTACAATGGTCCATCTGGACTGTGAAGAGCTGAAACAGGGGTTGGCCAACAAAGCCAAAAACTTTGCTGAAATTCTTCTGAAGAAAATGATCACCAGCCACCGAGAGCAAAATCGACAGTGAGTCACTTCGTGTAACATTCTTTAACAAACTATCCCTCTATTTTTAATATTTTTTAATGCTCTGATTTTTCTCACGATCATTTTTTTGTATCTGTTCAAAGGATCTGCTGTGAATTTGAAACCATCAGAGAGAACATTTTGAAAGTACCAGAGAATACAGAGGAAATGACTAAGATCACTGATTACATGGGTTTCACTAAGACAAAGGGTGTTGCAGAACTTAATGAAAAAATAAAGGTGAATAACCATATGATTGGTCCTACCTGTTGTATATTACAAAAAAGCATATTGATTTCAG
Organism: Gadopsis marmoratus; assembly: GCA_036023855.1. NCBI lineage: Eukaryota > Metazoa > Chordata > Actinopteri > Centrarchiformes > Percichthyidae > Gadopsis > Gadopsis marmoratus. The sequence goes on along the minus strand of JAVQJF010028757.1, from coordinate 41,023 downwards.
TAATCTTATATAAGTTCTATCATTTATCACCACACTATGTTCTGACAGGAAGCCAACTCTAGACAAATCTACCTCCTGGATGTACACATCATTGAGCCAGAGGATCTGGAGCTTAACTCAACGGTCTTTCTCTGGCCACACAACATCCTCCATGTCTTTGAGCTCAGTGATGAGGTAATGCTCTCGTGTCTGCCAGCAAAAGTATATCATGGTTGTTTTTTAAGGATGATCTGAGTCTGGACTGCTATGTCATTTTCCAGGTGATGCAGAATGCCAGGCAGAAAGGGGAGCAGGAGCTGCTAGCTAAAAGAGAAAGATTAATGGTACAGCTGGAAAGGTTGGGACGCAGGATAAAGGAATTCCCACAATGCTCTGAGCTGGATATGATGCAACAGGTACAGTGTCATTAGCACTTTCAGATAACCTTGGAGAAAAAGTTCAGACATTTTGGGAAATGCACGTATTCGCTTTCTTGCTGAGAGAAAGATGAGATGATTAATATCACACATCATGGAAAATAATTGTATTGTCATCACTTTTTTGGCAGTATGTAACGGACGTCAGAACAGCTCAGAAACATCTCCAGGAAGCTGAGGAGGCGATCGAATTCATTAACAAAGAAGAGGCCTTTTATAAATGTGACCAAACATGTTACCCAGAAATTGAGGTCATCAAAGACAGTATTGAACCGTATCATAAGCTGTTTGGATTTGTAAAGAAGTGGCAGCAAACAGAGAACAGGTCTGATTTCAGTTTGATGCATGTTGTGTATTAATGAAAACATTTCACCTGATAACCTTTTATCTTCTTTGTGAATAGATGGATGGACGGTTCCTTCCAGCAACTAGATGGTGAGAGCATGGAAGTAAAAGTGGATGAGTTCTTTAGGGAGATCTTCAAGATGTTGAAGTTTTTCCAACAGAAACAGAATAAGGCTGAGCAAGAGATGGAAAAGATTGCTGGGAAGACTAGGAAAGGACCTAGTGAGGGTGATCCCAGGATGCAGCATAGCTCCACAATACTTTTGTGCTCCACTGTAATGGAGCAGATCAAAGATTTCAAGGTATTGTATGTAACTGCCATTTTAAAGGGGCTCAATGATGAAGCCTTGTAGTGAGTGAAGTCTTGTTTTTTGATGCTAAACCATTATGTGAAATGTTTCTGTCAACAGAGCCATATACCTGTCGTGTCCATCTTGTGTAATCCAGGCATCAGAGCCCGCCACTGGGACAAGATGTCAGAGATAGTGGGGTATGACCTCACTCCTGACTCTTCTACTACTCTACGGAAAGTTCTCAAACAAAACCTGGCTCCATACCTTGAAGAGTTTGAGTCTATCAGCGCTGCTGCTAGTAAAGTGAGAAGTCCTGAGCTTTTTTGTTTGATTTTACAGCATTTGTTAAAAACCGTAATTCTAAATTGATGTGCTGAATGCTATATTCTCCCACTTTGTGTGTCTATAGGAGTTTTCCCTGGAGAAGGCTATGCAGACTATGGTGCATGTTTGGGATGGTGTTTCTTTCCACCATCAACCATACAGGGAGACTGGAGTGTCCATTCTGATGGCCTTGGACGAGATTCAGACAATGCTAGATGACCAGATTGTGAAGACTCAGACTATGAGGGCCTCACCATTCATCAAACCCTTTGAAAATGAGATCAAGGTTAGCATTGCAGTTTGGAGAGTTTATTCACCTAATGATAATGATGATAAATGTAGAATTTGCATGGGAGTTTTACCAGGAGGGACTCATTTTAACTGCCTATACCCAGTCCTGAAGAGATTTAACTGTTTGTTCTGTGACCTCAGCTATGGGAGGAGCGTCTGCTTCGTATCCAGGAAACCATAGATGAATGGCTGAAGGTGCAGGCCCAGTGGCTTTATCTAGAGCCCATCTTTTCCTCTCAAGACATCATGCAGCAGATTCCAGAAGAGGGACGACTTTTCCAGGCTGTTGACAAAATCTGGAAAGATGTCATGAAGCACTGCATTAAGGACCCTAAGGTAGTCATCGAGAAAAGTTCATGGTGATCACATTATTCTTAAAAAAAGACAATCTGAAAGATGAACTGTTTGTGTTAACTGATGAATTCTAATTGTAGATTCTGCAAGCAACCTCGCTGCCTGGTTTGCTAGAGAAACTGCAGGACTCTAACAACAACCTGGATAGCATCATGAAAGGACTGAATGCCTATCTGGAGAAGAAGCGTCTCTTTTTTCCACGGTAAACAGAAAGACTTTGCAGTGTTTCTTTTGCCCTGTCTTTGTTATTATCACAGATTTTCATACGCGCTACTAATGCCACTGCCAGGTTCTTCTTCTTGTCCAATGATGAAATGCTGGAGATTCTGTCTGAGACTAAGGACCCACTGCGAGTGCAGCCCCATCTGAAGAAGTGCTTTGAGGGTATTTCCAAACTGGACTTCCTACCCAATCTGGATATCCAGGCAAGACAGTCACACATATTGTTATTGTTACATGACACAATGGTTGATGAACTTTTATTAAATCACATACTGTTTTTGACCAGGCCATGTATAGTAGTGAGGGGGAGCGTGTTCAGCTAATCCAGCACATCTCCACATCTGAAGCCAAAGGAGCAGTGGAGAAGTGGCTCCTGCAGTTGGAGGATCTGATGCTTCTCAGTGTCAGAGATAATATAGCCCGTTCCAGGGTGGTAAGATCACTGTTCCCCATACCTTAATTAATACACAGTTCTGCGATTTGTTAACACTAATACCCTCATGTCGTGTATGGGTCATATTTTGCATCTGGAGAAAATCCATAAATGTGAATCAGCGAGTGTGGGTGTGTTGACAGGTCTATGCTGAGACTGCACGGAGCCAGTGGGTCAAGGAGTGGCCTGGGCAGGTGGTGCTCTGCACCTCCCAGATTTTCTGGACCTTGGAGGTTAATGAAGCCATCAGATCAGGGGCTGATGTAAGTTTTTATAGCTTTTTCTCTGTAATTTTTACATTTTGAGTTTCATACTTTTTGGATTTTAAAATACTATTAATTAGAGCTTAAGTGATGGAATTTATGTTTAGTGTTTTTCTGAATATGAGGATATTAAAGAAGACTAATAATTGTGATGTACACATTCATGAATTTGCAGAGGTACAGAGCAGTGATGTGTCTCACTCCCAACCAATTGTCTGGGATTTTTCTTTTGATGAGCATGACACCCTAACAGTATTGCCTTGGTGAAAAAAAATACTAAAATAGTAATTGGGCTTTTGTTCTCCGTAGGGTTTAAATAACTACTATCAGCAACTCCAGAATCAGCTGAAGGACATTGTGAAGCTGGTGAGAGGGAAACTGCCCAAACAAACTCGGATCACTTTGGGAGCATTGGTCACAATTGATGTCCATGCCAGGGATGTGGTCATGGAGCTTATTGAAAAAGGTACCTCATGACACAGAATGCAGAGTTGACTGTAACAGAGCTATGCCTAAGCTTAGAAATAACACTTGAAAAATAAAATAATATGTGTCCCATTTTTTTTACAGGCGTATCAAATGAATCAGACTTCCAATGGCTAGCCCAGCTTCGATACTACTGGAACGATGACAATGTTCGTGTTCGCATAATCAACTGTGATGTTAAGTACGCCTATGAGTACCTGGGGAACTCACCACGTCTGGTCATTACTCCACTGACAGACAGATGCTACAGAACCCTGGTAAAATATCTGACAAATAGCCTACTTGAACAGAAATGCTTTTTTTATTGGAATAATGCTGAGTGATCAGATATTTAAACATTAAATTCCAAAGCTCTCTATCTGTTTTAGATTGGGGCTTTCTACCTGAATCTGGGTGGTGCGCCTGAAGGTCCAGCTGGAACAGGAAAGACCGAAACCACCAAAGATCTAGCCAAAGCTCTCGCTGTGCAGTGTGTGGTCTTCAACTGTTCTGATGGACTGGATTACCTTGCCATGGGCAAAGTAACATCTTTTTTTAACATTTGGAATTTATTTCACAGTTACAAATGCAAAGACATCCCTTTTTAATATGTAATTTGGTACAATCTATTAGTTTTTTAAAGGTCTGGCTTCATCTGGTGCGTGGGCTTGCTTTGATGAGTTCAACCGTATTGAGCTGGAGGTGCTGTCTGTAGTGGCCCAGCAGGTTCTCTGCATCCAGAGGGCCGTCGAGCTGAAGATGGAATACTTTGACTTTGAAGGAACCATGCTCAAACTCAATCCCAACTGCTTTGTATCCATTACAATGAACCCTGGCTATGCGGGACGCTCAGAACTCCCAGACAACCTCAAGGTCTATAATTAGTGAACAAATATTTTATCAGACATTGTGGGCTGGCACGGTCAGATATGAAAATATTGGCTATTGCTACTTCAACTTTGCATTATTAATGATATTAATCTACAATATTTGATCCCAGCGCTTCAAATCATTCCAGCTGGCTAGCCAACATCAAATTATGCACAGTGAGGCATAAATGGTGCATTGGGAGTAACACATTAACAAAATGTTCCTTAATTTCTCTGTGCAGGTGTTGTTTCGAACAGTGGCAATGATGGTCCCCAATTACGCACTGATAGCAGAGATCTCCTTGTATTCATATGGCTTCCTCAATGCCAAACCACTGTCAGTAAAGATTGTGATGACCTACAGGCTCTGTTCAGAACAGCTCTCCTCCCAGTTCCACTATGACTATGGCATGAGGGCTGTCAAAGCTGTACTCGTGGCTGCAGGAAACCTCAAGCTCAAGTATCCTGATGAGAATGAGGACATACTGGTATTTGCGCTGACATTGATGCATTGTCCAAATTGCGGCTTTCCCTAGTTTGGTTTGCAGTTTTTGACCCTTTCACTTTTTGCCACATGTTGTAACGTCTAGCTCCTGAGATCCATAAAGGATGTTAATGAGCCCAAGTTTCTCTCCCATGATATTCCACTGTTCAATGGAATCACCAGCGATTTGTTCCCAGACATCTCCCTTCCCGAGGCTGACTATCAGGTCAAATATACCATTACTTATTATTTTGTCCTAAATCTAACAATATTAATGTATTTATTAATATTGTCATGTACAGTATGTTCAAACCAGTGTTTTTTCATATCCTTGGTAGCTGTTTCTGGAGACTGCTGAAGAGTGCTGTAAAAATCACAATGTACAGCCAACGCAGGTCTTTTTACAGAAGATAATCCAGTCATATGAGATGATGATAGTCAGACATGGGTATGTTGTACTCAATTTTATTGTTGCCATATCATGATTTTCTGTTTACCATGTTTGCAGTTTTCACAGTATTTCACACCACTGGGACGTACGTGTCTTGAAGGGAATATTTGAAACATAATATTGCATGAAGATATTCTTTTTTTTTTTTGTATCAGGTTCATGCTGGTGGGAGAGCCTTTTGCTGGGAAGACCAAAGTGCTACATGTTCTAGCTGACATACTAACTCTCATGAACGAGAGAGGGCACGGTGAGGAGGAGAAAGTAATCTTCAGGACATTGAACCCAAAGTCCATCACCATGGGACAGCTGTTTGGACAGTTTGATCTAGTTTCTCATGAGGTAGACCTGTGCCTTGGATCCTTGTGTATTCATTCTGTATCACAGATAAATATAAGATGGTTGTATCTGCAGTATTGAAGTAAACCTGGGACAACAGTTGGCCCTTTCTTCCTATTATTCTTTTCACATTTGGTTTTCCTCATTATTAGTGGACAGATGGGATTGTGGCCAACACATTTCGTGAGTTTGCATCGACTGACACACCAGACCGGAAATGGGTTGTGTTTGATGGTCCCATTGATACACTGTGGATTGAGAGCATGAACACTGTGCTGGATGACAACAAAAAGGTACAAAATAAACAGCAACTACTTTGGTATTTATATATATGTGTTTTTCACAGACTTGAGTTAGATCTTTTTTGCTTTACTGTTCCTCCACAGTTGTGCCTGATGAGTGGGGAGATCATCCAGATGTCCAATCAGATGAGTCTGATTTTTGAAGCAATGGATCTATCACAGGCCTCAGTGAGTCAGATGTTTGGAGTTAAATAAATGATTAATGTGATTATCCTGTCATACAATTCAACAATTGCTAGTTCATTTGCTGAATGGTCACCATTTTGCACTAATGAAACTTTAATTATTCGCCAACGTGCTTGATAAAATGTTGAACAACTTTGGATTAACTAAATTAGCTAAATGGGAACTAAAAATGTATCTAGCTTGATTGATAGGATTTAATTGGATGTTATAAAAAGGGTTTGGTTTGATAATTTTCTTCCACTGCAGCCTGCCACAGTCAGTCGATGTGGCATGATCTACATGGAACCGTCTCAGTTGGGCTGGGAGCCCTTAGTGATCTCCTGGATGAACACGCTTCCTGATGCTCTGCAGAGCCCGGACAACCGCTCCCTGCTGCTGGATCTTTTCCACTGGCTCCAGCCACCGACGCACTGGATGCTGCGGAAAACTTGCAGAGAAAGTGACCCCAGACAATCCAGACACAAATATCTGTAGAACATTTAGACGTTTACGTTTATTTATATATAAAATACAGAAGTTTAGTCATGCTGGATTATGGTTTTGTTTACAGGAAGTTGTTTCCACTAGCAGCAGTAACACTGTGGTGTCCTTGTGTCGACTGTTTGAGATGCTGCTCACTGAACCTGTAAGGACGAACCCTGGTGATAAAAATATTCGCACCTGGATCATGGTAAAAGAACTGAATAATGTATCATTTTGAATGATATTATAACCGTATTCATTCAAAACTCTTGCTTTGAAACTGCACCGTACAAACATTTGCACCTCCATGCAAACCATTCATTGTTTTTTTCTGTGCACTTTGCATTTCAGTTCAATTATATTTTTGTCGGACACCTCCCCTTCTCTTTCTTTATGATTGCAGGCAGCTTTTGCCTTCTCGCTGGTGTGGTCTATGGGTGGCAGCTGTGAGGCAGACAGCAGAGAGAGGTTTAGTGACTTCTTAAGGGAGATTTTGTCGGGAAAGACAGAAAATCATCCTATCCCTGCCACTGTGGGGAAATGGGAATGTCCAATGGATGAGAAAGGCCTGGTGTACGACTATTTCTATGAGGTATTGTGGAATTACATCACTCAGAGGTGTTTGACTTTTGTTTAAAACAGTAATTCATACTGTAATTTCTTGGAACAGTTTAAAGGAAAAGGCCGCTGGGTTCACTGGAATGATGCCATCAAGAATGTCAGTCTGGGAGACAAAACCACCAAAGTGCAAGAGATCATTGTTCCCACAATAGACACAGTTCGCTACACCTACCTCATGGACCTCTGCATCTGCTACGGAATGTTAGTATTCTAAGGGTCACGGCTGCACTGATATACACAATTGTTAAAAGTGCATTATTGCCTTAAATTATTGTTTGACTTCTACCTGTGCCATAAATACTGGTTTCTGTAGAGTATGTCTCATTTTCATTTACCCTTTTACTTTTCATCTGACAAAATTGATTTTTTGCAAAATCTTTCCTCTGTTTCTCTTCTTAGGCCTCTACTGTTTGTTGGTCCTACTGGCACTGGGAAGTCAGTGTATGTGAAGAAGAAGTTGATGAACAATCTGGACAAAGACCGCTATCTACCCTTCTTTCTCAATTTTTCAGCTCGTACTACCGCCAATCAAACTCAGGTTAGCATGTAGGAAGCATGGTTGAAAGAATGTTCTTACAGAATTAGATTTTTTTTAATGCTATTAGATGTAATAATCTAAACACACAAGAAAGGGTCATTATTTTCTTATTAAATCTTTGATTCTGTATTTACTGCATCTTCCAGAACATCATCCTGTCCAGATTAGATAAGAGAAGGAAGGGAGTGTTTGGGCCCCCCATGGGAAAGAAGTGTGTCATCTTTGTAGATGACATGAACATGCCTGCACTGGAACAGTTTGGAGCACAGCCTCCTGTGGAGCTTTTTCGACAGTTCATAGACCATGGAAACTGGTATGAACCACCCACTAATAAATGCCAATTTTCATAATTCTTATTATTAGTATTTATCTTCTATTGTAAGGGGTTTTATTACATTTTATTTCTGTATTATTTTAATACCTGATTCTATTTGCCTCAGGAATTAACTGTTTTTTTTGCACTTTGTAACTTTGTTTTGAAAGGTTCTGTATAAATAAAGTTTATTATTATCGGAAAACAAGAGAATGATAATTAAGGAAGATGACTAACGTCACTGGATTAGAGAAGCTTAAGCATTGATCAGTAAACAAACAGACTTTATCTCTTATGCTCTGACAGGTATGACCTTAAGGATACCTCCAGAATAACTCTTGTCGACCTCCAGCTCATCTCAGCTATGGGCCCCCCTGGTGGTGGGAGGAATGCTGTGACATCCCGCTTCCTGCGACACTTCAACATTTGTAGCATTAATGCCTTCAGTGATGACACCATGGTTCGCATCTTCTCCAGCGTGGTTGCCTTCTATCTCAAAAACAATGAATTCCCACCTGATTATTTCACAGTTGGCAACCAAATAGTGACGGCTACAATGGATGTGAGTCCTCCCCAAAACACAGTGATATTACATGAGCTGTTCAAATGAGACGGATAAGCATGTTTTCGTGTGTAAAAGGATCTTATCAATCCTATCTTGTCTTCTCTCATGCTTTAATTCTTAACTTGTATGATTTTGATTCCCAAAGGTGTATAAGAAAGCTATGGAGAACCTGCTTCCAACTCCAGCCAAGTCTCACTACACCTTCAACCTGCGGGACTTCTCACGTGTTATCCAAGGCTGCCTGCTGCTGAAGAAGGAGTCTCTTGAGAACAAACGCACTATGATCCGCTTGTTTGTCCACGAGGTGTTCCGCGTCTACTATGACCGCCTGGTGGACGACAAAGATCGAGCGTGGCTCTACCAGCTGATGAACAGCACCCTCAAAGATCACTTCAAAGAGTCCTTTGACCAGGTTTTTGAGCACCTGAAACAAGGCAGCAAAGTAAGTTTAAGATTCCGTTATATTTGCTGTGGTGTTGTGTGCTTTGCTATTATTATGTTTCATAGGATCTTAAATGCAGCATATTAAATATCCATAACTGTTTTTATGAATTTCTAATACAAAATACGTACACACTGTATGAATCGAATAGGAAAATCTATATGTTATAATTTGTGCCATCAATTTCTTCCATCGTCAGCTGGTTGAGGAAGACATGCGGAATCTTCTGTTTGGTGACTACATGAACCCTGACCTGGAGGATGATGAGCGCCTTTATGCGGAGGTGCCCTCAATGGAAAGCTTTGCTCAAGTAGTGGAGTCGTGTCTTGATGAATACAACCAGATGCACAAGAATCGTATGAACCTCGTCATCTTCCGGTAAACAGCTTTGGTGTTATAGAGTCAGTTCATCTACATGCATTGCAAAAAATACTGTTGTTAAGCTATTGATCATTCTTAAGCTATTTAGTATTACATTTTAAATTAAAAGCGTATTATTAAAAAATGTAAAAGATTTTTTGACTGAGCATACAACCAAGTGGCTTGACCTGTTGTACAGTAGGTTAATGAAATTGTGTTTTTATATCTCTGTCTTTGCATAAAAATGTAACTGATAACTGATTAACTGATAAAAATTGATGTCTGCATTGTGTAGCTATGTCCTGGAGCACCTGTCCCGTATCAGCCGTGTGTTGAAGCAGCCAGGAGGCAATGCCCTACTAGTGGGAGTGGGAGGCAGTGGACGCCAGTCCATCACCCGTCTGAGCACATCCATGGCCCACATGATCATGTTCCAGCCTGAGATCTCTAAGAGCTATGGCATAACTGAGTGGAGAGATGACCTCAAGGTCAGCTTTATAGTTCAGGACAGACTTCTGTGTCTTCTAATTCTGATGCATTACATATATTGTTTATCATACTATTTTGATCTCTGCTTGTCATTCTGAAGATTTTTAACAATACCTTGTCTCTGCTTTTCTTTGTACTGTAGATGCTGCTGAAAAATGCTGGGGTGAAAGGTCAGAAGACGGTGTTCTTGCTAACTGACGCTCAGATCAAAGATGAGGCTTTTCTGGAAGACGTGGACAGTGTCCTGAACACAGGGGAGGTGCCCAATCTGTTTGCTATAGATGAGAAGCAAGACATCATGGAGGTAGGCTGTGACAAACTGTATATATATACCCTTATAGATTAATGTATACCTTGTTTATTTACTTCATCTCTCCTTCTCCAGACAGTACGCCCCATTGCCCAGGCTGGTAATAAGAATTTGGAGTTGAGTCCTTTGACTCTGTTTGCCTTCTTCGTGGCACGCTGCAAAGAGAACCTGCACATTGTTGTGGCATTCAGTCCTATTGGAGACGCCTTTCGGAATCGCCTGCGCCAATTTCCATCTCTTATTAACTGCTGTACCATTGACTGGTTCCAGGTACTGTACAGGCATTCGGAGTGGCATGATCACTTGTAGTTTGTATTTTATCTTTAATAAATTACACAGCAAATGACAGACCCAGAAAATGCTAAAAGCTCTCTATGTATGTATCTGTGTGTCAGTCAGTCAGACACAGTTACACAGAGCACAGTTAGTCATCTCTGCTCCCTGGGCCAGAGATAATATCAAAAGAAAGAAAAAGAAAAAACATGGGTTACCTAATAGACACTATTATTAACAGTGTCAGAAGTCTGTCTTTTCATGCTCTTGTCTGTGTTCCTATCCTCACTCTCCCTTTCTTCTCTCTGTCCTGACAGCCATGGCCAGAGGAGGCTCTTGAGCGAGTAGCCAACTCCTTCCTGGAGTCACTGGAGATGAGCGAAAATGAGAGGCAGGAGGTCATACCCATCTGCAAAACCTTCCATACCTCTGCCGAACAGCTCTCTCAGAGGTATGACGTGATTTATTTATAACTTGTATATTCAAAGATAAAGTACATTTATAAGCCTGTAATTACACTGCTGTTTTCATTGCAGATTCCTCTCTGAGCTAGGTCGGCATAATTATGTGACACCCACATCCTATTTGGAGCTGATTGCAGCTTTTCGCCTGCTACTCTCTCAGAAAAGAGATGCTGTCATGAAAGCAAAACAGAGGTATACTGATGGTCTGGATCAACTAGCCTTCGCTGAATCTCAGGTATGTCCAGCACAATCTTTGTGGAATTGTTATGTTTTTTTTTTTTAACATGCATTACTCATGTTTCTCTGCAGGTCGGTGAGATGAAGAAGGAACTTGTAGACCTGCAGCCCAAACTGGAACAGGCAAAGATAGACAACACCAAAATGATGAAGGTGAATACATTTTACTTTATTCACCCTGAACATCGACCTAGAATATTATATATACCAGTATATATAAACATGCTGAATGTCATTGTTCAATGTGATGACTTTCAGGTTATTGAAGTGGAGTCTGTAGAGGTGGAAGCCAAAAGTAAAGTTGTGCGTGTTGATGAGGCGGCAGCAACTATAAAAGCCAATGAGGCTCAGGCTCTGAAGAACGAATGTGAAAGTGACTTGGCTGAGGCCATCCCTGCCCTCGAGGCTTCTCTGTCAGCCTTGAACACTTTGAAGGTAAGCACCCTCCAACTGCACTGCTTCATTGTGCCAAGTTTAGCTACTCTGACCATCGCCGTTTAGACAGTTGAGTGAGTTGAGCTGCCTGTTCGTTTCAGCCCTCTGATGTCACAATTGTGAAGTCGATGAAAAATCCTCCTTCAGGGGTGAAGCTGGTGATGTCCGCTGTGTGTGTGATGAAGGACATAAAGCCGGATAAGATAGCTGACCCTGAAGGGACTGGAAAAAAGGTTAGACTAAGGAAAGAAATATCCTATAAAGGAATTACAATTGTTTGCTACTCATTTTTAGCCCCTAAAAAACATTGTCAACGCTCATCATAACAAAACATTTCAACTTAGAGTAATATCCTTTTCTTTTTTGTTTAGGTTTTTGACTATTGGGGTCCAAGCAAGAAGCTACTGGGTGATATGAACTTTTTACGAGATCTTAAAGAATATGACAAGGACAATATTCCTGTGAGTGTCAGGAAAACTAGATGCTTAATTATAGTATTATTTAACACTTACACTTGCATTTTGCCCTGACTAACTCCTGTATTTCTACACTGCAGGTCCCTGTGATGCAAAAAATCCGTAGTGAGTACATGACAAATTCTGACTTTGACCCCAGTATAGTGGCAAAGGCCTCCTCTGCAGCAGAGGGCCTGTGCAAGTGGATCAAAGCAATGGAGATGTACGACAGGGTGGCAAAGGTGCAGTGTTCTTGCATTTTCATATACTTTTTTCTCTGGATTTGTCCTGATAATACACTTACACTTTTTTTTATCTTAACCATTCTCTTTGGTTTTAGGTTGTGGCTCCTAAGAAGGCCAACCTTGCAATGGCACAGGAGTCCCTGGCAGCTACCATGGCCCTGCTGGATCAGAAGAGAGGTGAGCTAAAGGAGGTTGAGGACCGTTTGGCTGCCCTCCAGAAAACATTCGAGGAGAAGACAGAAGAGAAGGCCCAGCTGGAGTTCCAGGTGGATTTGTGTGCCAGGAAGTTAGAGAGGGCTGAGAAACTCATAGGTGGTCTGGGCGGAGAGAAGACCAGGTCAGGATGATGCATATAAATATTCTGTTCTTTATCATTTTCTGCAAATAAAATAATTACAATATTCCACTGACTGAATTAATTCCTGTCTTTAGATGGTCTAAGGCAGCAGATGACCTGCAGAGCACGTATGACAACCTGACTGGAGATGTTCTAATCTCTGCTGGTGTCATTGCCTACTTGGGGGCATTCACTGCTGGCTTCAGACAGGACTGCACCAAGTCATGGACCAAACTCTGCCAAGTAACAGTCCTCCAGTTCTTTATTTAGACTTTTTTTGTCACTATATGAATTCAGACATATGCTTATTATCTTTCTTTTGACCATCCTTATTATCTCTAGTGTAAGAAAATTCCATCATCAGATGACTTCTCTCTCAGTAAGACGCTGGGAGATCCAATTAAGATCAGGGCTTGGAACATCGCAGGCCTTCCCAATGACTCTTTCTCTATTGACAATGGTGTTATTGTCAGTAATTCGCGTAGATGGTGAGTCTATGTTGCTGAAATGTTTAGAAGTTAAATCTCTATCTACTTTCTACTGAAACATTCATCAAATGTGAAAAAAACTGTCAGGCAAGGTGTACAATTCAACCTAAGATTCATCTCATTCTTCACGTTTGTGTTCTTATAGGCCCTTGATGATTGACCCTCAAGGTCAGGCCAACAAGTGGGTGAAGAATTCAGAGAAAGACAGCAACCTGAGTGTAATCAAGCTAACAGACGGGGACTACATGAGAACTTTGGAAAACTGTATTCAATTTGGAACACCTCTGCTGCTGGAAAATGTAGGAGAGGAGCTGGACCCCTCATTGGAACCACTGCTGCTCAAACAAACCTTCAAACAAGGTACTGTGAATGTGAGATGGCTGCCAAGGAGGCAAATGAGATTTGAATTTAAACTAAAATGGTGAAAATACTAAACTCAGTAATTTTCTGTTTCCCCAGGCGGAGTAGATTGCATCAGGCTAGGGGAGAGTGTGATTGAGTACTCCTCCAATTTCCGTTTCTACATCACCACCAAGCTGAGGAACCCACACTACCTACCAGAACTGGCCACCAAGGTGTCCCTGCTCAATTTCATGATCACCCCAGAGGGCTTGGAGGACCAGCTGCTGGGAATTGTGGTTGCTAAGGAGAGGTAGTGCTCATAAAATGGTCACGTCGTTATACCACAGAAATAGTTTTGATCACTTCCTTAGAGCATTGTTTCTGCTTTATCTGCTCCAAAGGCCAGAGCTTGAAGAGGAGAGGAATGTGCTAATCCTGCAGTCAGCTGCCAATAAGAGGCAGCTTAAAGAAATTGAGGACAAGATCCTGGAGACACTGCAGTCCTCTGAGGGAAATATTCTGGAGGATGAGAGTGCCATTCAGATTCTAGACTCCGCAAAGATCATGTCCAATGACATTAGCAAGAAACAGCAGGTGTGGACAATGCACAAATAACTCCTAATTGTTCTCTAGAGAAAATGAGACCTGGATTGTGAATATGATGAGTCTGATATTTGATAATCTAACTGTTTACATATTTCCCAGATTGCAGAGAAGACAGAGATCAAGATAGCAGAGTCTAGAGAGGGTTACAGAGCCATTGCCAAACACTCCTCCATCCTGTTCTTCAGCATTGCTAATCTGACCAATATAGATCCTATGTACCAGTACTCTCTCAGCTGGTTTGTCAACCTCTACATTAACTCTATTCAAGACAGGTGAGTGAAGCACATGAAGTGTATGTATTCTGCTGTGTCCAAAAATAGGCATTTCATTGAGACAAATCTGCAAGGATTTCATGTTTATACCAGCAGTTAAAAAAACTCAATAAATACAGGTTCGAATATCTTTTGACAAAGTGAAGGATTATTACAACTCACTTGGTTTATATTTGGATGTCAGGCTCTGTACAGAAGACATGCAACACCATTTATGATTAAGGACAGAGTGGAAGCAAAAGTATTCCTACACAGCAGCTGCAAGTGGGCGGGATCAAATGTAACTTTTTTTTTCACTTATGGAGCAGCAGATGTATCCTGTACACACAGGAAATGTGCTTTTTGTGTGCTATAAAATCACAAATAGCAACTGTAGACATTATAATTGTGTTTCATTGTAGTCTGACCACATTTGACTAAGCTTGGACAAACTAGGTGGTGCAGTGGGTAACACTATCAACTCACAGCAAGCGGGTTCTCAGTTGGAACCCACTGGTCGGTTGGGGTCGTTCTGAGTTTGTATTTTCTTCTCGTTGTCAGCCGTGTCATTGACTGGCAACCATTCCAGGGTGTACCCCACCTGTTGCCCTGCCACGACCCTCTGAAGATAAGCGGAATAGATAATAGGACAAACTAGTGCCATGACTGAGCTACATTTTGAAATTGAATGAAAGACGAAGTACGCACTGTACTTTTAGCATAGCCTTATGTAACTTTTAGGAGTTGGTCTGTGTCCATCTGAAGCTTCCTATGTTGTCTTTTATTCATTCAGTAACAAGTCCAAGATCCTGGAGAGGAGGCTTCGATACCTGATTGATCACTTCACCTATAACCTGTACTGTAACGTCTGCCGCTCTCTGTTTGAGAAGGACAAACTCCTCTTTTCCTTCATCCTCTGCTGCAATCTACTCCTGTAAGTGTTAAAGCGATCGGGGAATGAGTTAGGCTATTGAAATTTGATTTCAGCTTTTAGCCACATACTCATATGAAGATTTACTATGTGAATTTTATATTGTGCTGTCTTCTTTTATTTCCACTCAGAGAAAAAGACGAGATTAAATACTCTGACTTCATGTTCTTTCTGACTGGAGGAGTGGGCTTGCAGAACACCATTGCCAACCCTGACCCCAGCTGGCTACTGGACAAGAGCTGGGATGAGATCTGCAGAGCCAGTGAACTACCTGGCTTTGGAAGAATAAAGTAAAAAAAATGCACTCAACCAGCAATGTTTTTGTATCACTTCTGTGTCTATTAGTCCACTGTCCTGTTTGTCATTATAATTTCCTTTTGGCTAATGGAGTGAATCTAAGTGTTATTTATTCCACAGAGATGCTTTCATCAAAAGCCCAGGAGACTTCAAGCCTATTTATGACAGCAAAGAGCCGTGCAACATTCCTCTGCCCACTCCATGGTCTGAGCAACTCAATGAGCTGCAGAAGATGATCATTGTTCGCTCTCTCAGGCCTGATAAGATAGTGCCAGCTGTGATGAAATTTGTGACTGGCAACCTGGGAAAGATGTTTGTCCAGCCCCCTCCCTTTGACCTGAGTAAGAGCTACCTGGACTCCAACTCCACCATCCCACTCGTGTTTGTGCTGTCTCCAGGAGCTGATCCCATGGCTAGTAAGCCCTACAGTACCAATTATTGACTGTCAATGTTCCATATAATTGTACCACTGCAAATCATTAGAAATTTCCCTCCACAGGCTTACTGAAGTTTGCCAGTGACAAGAACATGGGTGGTGCCAAGTTCCAGTCCATCTCTCTGGGGCAGGGCCAGGGACCCATCGCTGCCAAAATGATATCCACAGCCATGAAAGATGGGACATGGGTGTGTTTGCAGAACTGTCACCTGGCCGTTTCCTGGATGTGCACCCTAGAGAAAATCTGTGAGGACTTCAGTCCCGCAACATGCCACCCAGACTTCCGCCTTTGGCTCACAAGCTACCCTTCACCCAAGGTAAAGCTTGATGCATTTAATTCGGGACATTTGCATAAATTACCAACTTTAAGCAGTAATATAGAGCTTTATTCTTATTATAGCCCTAAAGGAAAAAACATCTTTCTGATTTCAGTTTCCAGTGACCATCCTGCAGAACGGGGTGAAAATGACAAACGAGCCTCCTACAGGACTCCGACTCAACCTGCTACAGTCTTACTTGTCCGATCCTGTGTCTGACTCAAGCTTCTTCAATAACTGCCCAAATAAGGAGCTGGTGAGTTGGGGGAATTTTAATTTTGTATACAACAGAAATTTGCATTTGTTTGTCTAGTACATTTATCATATGAGGTATTCTCTGACTCTTGGACTCACTAGATTTGGGAGAAGCTCTTGTATGGACTGTGCTTCTTCCATGCACTTGTTCAGGAGAGGAAGACATTTGGTCCACTGGGATGGAATATTCCGTATGGCTTCAATGAGTCTGACCTACGTATAAGCATCAGACAGCTACAGGTATTCATTCAGAGTGTCAGTGGCCATTTTTCTACATCACATCAATCTAAAATGCATTTAATTTGTTTTCCTCTTTAGCTATTTGTGAATGAATATGATGAGGTGCCCTTTGAAGCCATAACTTACCTGACCGGGGAGTGTAACTATGGTGGCCGCGTGACAGATGACTGGGATAGGCGGCTCCTGATGACCATCTTAGCTGACTACTACAACCAGGACATCATTGATAAACCTCGATACCCTTTTTCACCTAGTAGGGAATACTATGCCCCACCCAAATCTACCTATGAGAACTACATTGAATTTATCAAGGTAAAGCCATTTAAGATAATACATATAAAGAAGATGAATATGCATTTGTTTTTGTTTTCTATATAATGACATCCAACTGAGTAGTAGTAACAACCTGTGTTGTGTTCTAGGAGCTTCCATTCGGCCAGCAGCCAGAGGTGTTTGGGATGCATGAAAATGTAGACATTTCTAAAGATCTCCAGCAGACAAAGCTGCTGTTTGATTCACTGCTGCTCACGCAGGATGGAGGGGCAAAGGGGGGGGCTAGCTCCGGGAGTGACAACACGCTGTACGACATAGCGAATGACATCCTTACTAAGGTATAAACTAATCAATGCGCCGTGCATGAAGTTAATATATGTGGTTTTGAGTGAAACAACTATTGGATGGATTGCAAATACTCGTGTCCCCCTCAGGATGAACTGTAATAACTTTGGTGATCACTTAAACTTTTTATCTAGCACCATAATCAGGTGAAATTTGTACTCTGCAGTTTTACTTTCACTTTCACACTAAACCAACATGGTAAACATTATACCATGCTAAACCTCAGCCTGTTCATTATGTAGCATTATCATTGTGAGCTTGTTAGCATGCCGGTGTTAGCTTTTAGCTCAAATCACTGGTGTGCCTAGGTACAGCCTCATAGAGCCTCTAGTATTGCTGCAGACTCTTAGTCTTGTTATTACAGGTACAGATATGCTTTTGTGTATCTAGTGTGAGATATCTAAAGAGAGTGTTGTTATAGCTCTGAGGTGAGAGGAGGAACATGTACATGTGATTTCCCCTTCGTTTTAATCTTGTAGTATTAGAATTTACTAAACGCATTTAGTAAAGATTGTGTTTCATTTCTTGGAAGGAAATAAACATGGCACCAGTGCAGGGGTAGCTTTCCAGTAAAGTGCCAATTTCTGTTGGTGTTTCCTTTACCTTGATTATAATCTGAATGCACTGTGCTGTATATTTTTAACTGGCAGGCTTGCTTATTTCCCACAGCTTCCAGCTAATTTTGACACAGAAGTAGCTCTCTTGAAGTTCCCAGTGCGCTACGAGGAGAGTATGAACACTGTGCTCGTCCAAGAGATGGAGCGCTACAACACGTATGGACAAACAATGCAGTGCAGAACTTTACATCATCAGCACATCATCACCTATTTTATATGACTGAACTGCTGTTTTTGCTCTCTCTCAGGCTGTGTAGTATGATCCGTCTGAGTCTACAGAACCTGTTGAAGGCCCTTAAGGGTTTGGTGGTTATGGATGCAGAGCTGGAGGCAGTTGCAGGCAGTTTGAGAGTGGGCAAGGTCCCAGAGAAATGGGCCAAACGCTCTTACCCTAGCCTCAAGCCTTTGGGCAGCTACATTACAGACTTTCTCTCAAGGCTCAGGTTTTTGCAGGTGATACTGCTTAATAAAGATAATTCAGATGAACAGCAAATTACTCTGATTATATGGGAGCTTTGTTGAGTTTGTTATTCCACTTACAGTGTCACATTTACTCTGTGTAGGATTGGTACAACAACACCAGTAAACCCAACGTGTTCTGGCTGTCTGGCTTCTTCTTCACCCAGGCCTTCTTAACAGGGGCTATGCAGAACTACGCCAGGAAACACCATGTCCCCATTGACCTGCTAGCTTTTGATTTTGAGGTCAAAAGACACACACTTTGTAATCCCTCTGTCTCAATATCAAAGATCTTCTCATAGCCCTAAGAGTATACTGATCTGTAGTTTTGTTTTTATGATATTATCTTACAGGTTCTTCCTATTGATGAGTCAGACACATCGCCTGAGGATGGTGTTTATGTTAACGGCTTGTTTATGGAGGGAGCTCGATGGGACAAAGAAAGGTAGCTGTTCATGCCAGGGTTATTTTTAGAAAGATTATAATGGTGAAGTGCAAGGAGACTTGATATACCTATCTTGTTTGTCTCCCTATCATCAGTGGGGTTCTGGCTGAACAGCATCCCAAAGTCCTATTTGATACAATGCCCATCATCTGGATAAAACCTGGTAAGTATTACAATACTTTGTAACACTACCAAATGCATGGCAAATGACATGCATGCAATTCATGTTCATGTCTATTTCAAACCCATTTTTGTAAACGTGTTGCTGTTTTTTTCTCTAATTATTATTTCCTCTTCATTTTCCCGACTCTCTGCCTCCTATTTTCTTCGTTTCTTTGCTTCCTTCTCACCCATACAGCTCAAAAGAATAACAGTGATCAGACTCAAGAGCTGTATGTCTGCCCTGTCTACAAGACAAGTGAGAGGAAGGGTACCCTCTCTACCACAGGCCACTCCACCAATTTTGTCATTTCCATGATGCTGCTTACTGACAGGCACCCTCGACACTGGATCAAGCGTGGCGTGGCCATGCTCTGCCAGCTTGATGACTGAAATCAAACCGCAAACTGTTTCACACTCAAACACCATACCACGTTAAACACTTTGATGCCTTTTTTGATTATTTGTTCCTTCACAATGCAAAATTAAACATAATATCTGTTTGTGACCAACTAACGAGTGTGTGTTTCAAAACTATGGATAGAACATATTTGTGGATAGCTACACAGAGGTACATGGAAAGGTGCATGATACCCTTTTCAGTTCAAAAGCCTACTGCAAAATGCAGGTGTCTGAAAATCCCCCGCCCAAAAAAAGGCACTGAAAGACACTTAAATTGACATGGAAGTAACAAAATGTGCATCACACACACTGTGACTTTTCAATAGGAAAGGATAAACAATATACACCTTTCAATCCAAAGCAGGTCCTGAGTTGACTCCAAAACAAAAACAAGTAAAAAAGAGTGCACTTCATTGGTTTTATTACTATTAACAAACCCTAGAAACATATTGTATGGAACCTCTTATTTAGTGTCTGCACACAACTTACTTTACATGTTTATTCCCCATGTAGGCCTACAGTACATAATCTGCCTAGTGTATTGCAACTCTTAAGCTAGTTCACAAGAATTCTTTCCTGGTGTCAAGCTGGGTAACTGTGTAACATTGCTTTTGGAACGCATTGAACACATCAGCAATGTGGTCACAAACCAGCATTAAAAACATGGCTTGGGAAAAGAACCAGGAACACTACTAGGACCCTTGATGTTTGTACTGCTGTAAGAGCTTGATGATCTTGCTTGCAGACTGTCACTTACCACTGTAAATATTCTGTACATTCTCTACCTTTTCCTGCCTTAGTTTCTTTTCTTAATGCCCACTTGCCTCTGTCTGTCACATGTGTGCCTCTTGGTTCCTCACTGTGAGCTGATACTATTCACAGACTTGTGAATACCTCACAAGCTATTAATGTGTAGGCTATTATCTGCTGCTTTGTCTGGTTTAGACAGACTTGGCTGTGTTCTAGCACACACAACAGTACAGCAACAATATGGGGAAAATATACTTTTCTTTTGAATGATCACTGAAGAAAACTCAACTGGATATATGCCACGTGGAACTGTATACTTACACTAACTCGTGTAAATAAGGGCAATCTGTGTTATGAGTGAACATGCATATGAGCTGAATGGTGGCAGTTGTGCTCAGTGAGTCAAAGCTAGGTGCTGGCTATGAAGACCCAGTGTTCTGATATTTATAGTGCGAGAGATATAAATAGCTGCAGTATGTGTGGGTACTGAGGAGCCTACTGACTCTACTGTTGCAATAGCCAGCGAAGGCACACGACCATTTGACTGAAGGTAAACACCAGACATAAATAATGCATCTAGGGGAAAAATGACTTGATTAGTGTGCAGTTTGCAGTTATAGACAACCTGTTGAACTTTGTTGCCGTTGAATTTCCATGTTATGTTGCTCAATATCCAGGTCATTTAATGACAAATGTAAAATGTCTTTCCTGCGTTTTCTTTGTCATTTCCACTGCTACTTTTAAGATTAATAGTTAGAAAATCCATGCGTTTGTTTTGGCTTGTGGAGAAATATTGTGAATTCTCTGCATGAGATCTGCTCTTACTGGACCTATCATCATATAGATTCAAAATATTGAATGTATTTTAGTGTTACTTAACTCATTTTGACATCTAATTCAACAACAGGGATAAGGCTGATCGCAACTATTCTGTGCTTAGCTGCACTTTTGTCCACTTTTCCCTGTTTAGCTGCAATTTAGTCCACTTTTCCCTGTTGGTATTCAGGGCTGCAAGTGAGTTCTCAGGTACCAGATATTTATGGGCTTGTGTACCTTATGGCTGTGTGTTCCCAGAGCAACTCCCTTGTGCACTGACCCTTTTTGGACTGGTCTGAACAGATGAACACAGAGACAGAAAATGAATTTGATCAATCGGAGGACGACTTGGATGAAGATGAGGCAACGCAATATATAATTGAACAAAGTCTGATTCAATATAGAAAGCTCAAAGGATTGAATCCAAGGTTAATCTCTAACCACCTGGTATTAAATGTGCCTTTCTGTACATTGTGTATCTCTTGTTCATTCCTCATTATATTTTATTTATTTGCTATAGTGATCTGAAACCCAGTGAAGACCCTGATGAGATTTTCAAAGCAATCAAGGAGGGTAAACTGACCTATCGAAGCTGATGCAGATCAGATTATTATTAATCTTGCCAGAGGTTCTGATATAATGTCTTCATATTTAGGTGATGAAGATGCACTGAACAGAATGGCAGTGCAACCAGAATCTCTGTCCAGAGTTGATGAACGAGGATGGATCCCACTGCATGAGGCAGCAGTGCAAGGGAATAAAACGATACTCGAGATTATCTTCTCAGGTAGCGGTGACATTAAAGGTATGACAGCAATGTTTGACTTTTTAAATTCTGGCATGTTGATCAGTTGTTGTGTGTTTGGCTTCCAGCGTCACCCCCAGGTGCAGCCCAGTGTCGTACTCTAAAGGGTGAGACACCACTGTTTCTGGCCGTGGTTCATGGACTCCGAGAGAACGCTACATTCCTGTTACAGAACGGTTGTAGCCCGGACCTCCAGAATGATGAGCAGGATTCCCCATTAGTGGCAGGTATCTGACATCTGAATGCAAAATGCAGACCTAAAGATATCTGCTAGTTTTGACATTTTCTCCTCTCTCTTGCTCCTTATTTCTTAGCTATACTGAATGATCAATATGACCTGGCCACACTATTGCTTCGCCACAATGCCAAAGTAAACCAAACAGGATCACTTAACAGGACAGCTCTACATGAGTCCGCATTTTTAGGCCTGGAGAACTTTGTCTATCTGCTCCTAGAGTCTGGTGCCAACCCGAATGCATGTGACATCAAAAAGAAAACTCCACTGGCTCTGGCTGCACAGAATGGGCATCTGAATGTGGTGGAGGTCCTGTTGCAGAAAGGTATATGAGATGAGGTGATTTGACCTCCACTATGGATTTCAAAATATTCTGACAATTTATAGTGCAATAGTAGAGGATGAAAAAAAACTATTTGCATTTTGGCTTTTTAGAAAAGTTAGAAAAAATAAATCATACAAGTCTTTGCCTTACTTTTTAACAGATTAATATTTCCGAATTTTTTTCCAGGTCTGGGAATCACCTATTAAATGTATATTGTTATAGTATCTGTATTAATTTTGTAGGAGCGCATGTGTGGAGTGAATCGGAGTCAGGCACTGTCTTGTTTGATGCAGCAGCATCAGGAAATCCTGACATAATCTCCTTGCTGCTGGACCACGGAGCAGATCCCAACCTACCTCTTTACAGTGGGCACCTGCCAATTCACCGTGTGGCCTACCACGGACACATACTGTGAGGAATATCTATGTTACAACATCTGGCTTTTCCAAACAGTTTGAACCACTACTGTTGTGTTAAATGAGGTTTTCTTTGACAGGGCACTGGAGCACCTCATCCCAGTGAGTAAGCTGGAAGCTATAAAGGAAAGCGGGATGAGTCCTCTCCATTCTGCAGCCGCTGGGGGACATGTCCAGTGTGTGGATATGCTCCTCAAAGCTGGCTATGATCCAAACTTCATGTTGCACCCAAGGGTGCGCCGCAACTATGATGATGAGCGCAGGTCTGCCCTCTTTTTTGCTGTGTCCAACAATGATCTTCAGTGCACCCGTTTGCTGTTAGAGGCTGGTGCAATGGTGAACCAGGATCCTATCAACTGTTTGCAGGTGGCTCTTAGACAGGGCAACTATGAACTGATCAACACATTGCTGAAGTCTGGGGCAAATGTAAACTACTACTCCCGTGTCAACACCACTCACTTCCCCTCAGCACTGCAGTATGCCTTGAAAGACGAGGTTATGCTGAGAATGATTCTTAACCATGGATATGATGTAAAGCGTTGCTTTGACTGTCCCTATGGTGACAGTTCCCATGACTACGCTCCTTGGACGACCTCAGTCATCAAAGACATGGTGGTGAGACAACGCTTGTCTGGGAGAAAAATGGTGTGAAGAATTGAATAGATATGAATAATTTCCACAGGGGAGACCAGTGGAGTAACACTTTCGTTGGTCTCGCTTTGACTGCTACATGTACTGTTGTTTGTCTCTTTTTAGTTCTGTGAGGTGATAACAGTGTCCTGGCTTCAGCACTTATCTGCACAGGTGGTGCACATCATGCTCGACTACACCGACCATGTCTCCTTCTGCACCAAACTTAAAGATACCTTGAAAGAGCAGAAACAGTGGCCGGAGATCTGTCACATTCAAAGTAGGATCTGCCATGATCCTGCTTTAGTTATTTTTCACCTGTCAGCAAACATGTATTGAGGACCTTATGTGCATTTATTGACTTAACTGACTTTATTTTCATTCAGGAAATGCACGGAGCCTGAAGCACCTGTGTCGGTTGCGGATAAGGGAGCATCTCAGTCACCTGCGTTTGAGAGGCCCAGTTTTTATCAACTTCCTTCCTCTTCCTCCCAGACTGAAAGATTACCTACACTACAAGGAATTTGATGTCTACAGCAGGGGCAGCGTGGTTAACCCATAGTGAAAGCACATTTACAGCTGTCACAGATACCACTGTGACATCTGACAGTCAATATCGATTATCTGTGTGCCTTGATGTTTTATGTACTTCATGCCTTGCAATATTATTTGTACAATACTGTATGTACGTTTGAGTTTCAGTAACATGTTAATGCCGCATGTAGATATTTACACTTTATTATAGCTACTCATCTGGTTAAGTGGGTCAACATTTTGAAAAAACTGCAAATAATGTTTTATTGTTATCACTATATCACACTCAAGAGTCTTACTGTAATTCGAGTACTCAAATGTATAATGTGAATGTAGAAAATTGCAATCAAATCGCAAGAAGCGATGGCATGAAAGCACAAAACCAGTATGCAATAAAGAAAAACTCTTATAATGTAATCAATCTAACGTTGAACAATTATTTTAGTTTCTTGTGAGATGGAAGAATCTCTGCCTCTTTGCCTTCACCTGGTGCTAGACTGGAGTATTGCAAGAGTGGGATTATTCTGTAGGTTGCATCAACCTGCAGTCACCATCCATCCCAGTGTGTGTGGAACACGTATGGGGTTAAACATGTGTTATGAAAATGTAAAGTGATGCATAGTCACACACAAAAAATTATTAATATATGTAATTATGTCTAGTCGGGGCATTAATAGCTTCATAGCAGGCTTGTACGGATTTAGCTGCATCCCACATCTTATTCTTATTGTTTATTGTTACATGTGATCACGACTTTCACCATCATTGTTCACCCGCACACATCCCATCGCTACATCGATGGTCGCAGTACACCGCTCAGCCGCTCGGTGGCGCGGATTGTCTCGTATGTAAACATAGTGACGGCAGCGTTTTGCAGTGGTGGAGAAGAACGTGTACGTCATTTTCACAATGGCGGAGGCTGGGTGAGGAGGAGAGTGTGTGTGTGTGCGGCGCCGTAATCGTTAGAGCTACCACTGCCCGTGTTACGTGCACGGTGCCCGAAAATGGCCCTGAACCCCAACGCGGCGGGGAGAAGGGACTCAGAATGTACCGGGACGGACGATCTCCAGACAGAGGGTGGCGAGCCCCCGAAGAATTCAGCCGCCACCTCGGCCACAGCCAACCAAAATGGCGATCCGCCTGGATGTAGAGACAGTGTAATGCCCGAGCAAGAAGCCACTGAGCGGCGGAGGAGCGTGCAGACGGAGGCTCGGAGCTTTAGCAGTTCTCCCCTGCCGGGCCAGAGGCCGAGCGAAGAGCTGCCACGGAGAAATTTTCAAATCCCAAGGAAGATACGAGAACGGAAAGGTGGTGCCATGTCGCTGCGATATATTTTTTTTTTTTTTTTTTTTTTTTAACAGAGCCTGTCCTGTCTTTCATGAGTCTGCTGCTGCATGTTGCTAGCCTGCTAGCTAGCTGGCTGGCTGGCTGGTCTCGTTAGTGTCACAAAATGTTCACGGACGTTTTCGGTACAAATGAAAGCGACGCCACACACGTGGATAACGTGGAAACATGTAGCCGACAGTTGTTTTAGCAGACGGGGCTCCGGGGTCCCGAGTCACCGGCGAGCAGCAGCTACGTTCCGGTGAAGGCGCCTGGAAGCGTCACCTTCGAGGGTTCCAAAGCCCAACTTGTCGGGTTTCGTCACCTTTTCACGGGCCGTTAAGTCTGTTGGCGCTACGCTGCCGGTGTTGCAGCCGCCACCTGACAACATGCCTCGTTGACCTCTTCAGTGTGAAGGGCACGGATATATCCAGCCCACCCGTCTTTATCAAATGTTTTCACAGTACCATAACATGTTTTTATTTAATGAAATCGAAGTACGCAGGGCTGCCCCCCCCCTCCCCTTGTCCCAGTTTGCATCCCCTTTTACACACCTCACAGCAACCAGTACTCCCCATATGGCCCCCATGAGATTTCAGAAAAGGTGTTAGTGCCCATTGCAAAGTGGCCGATGGATAGTGGCTATTACAAACCTTGCTGTGATACTTCAGTCATTTGTATATATGCAAAGTTGAGCTGTAGTTGCTGGTCCACCTTCACCCCAGGAGGTTGTGTACATACTGTATGACTTGTCTCATTGCCCAAGTCGTAAGCATAACTGACCTCAGTCTCCATCCTCCTGCCTCACGCGAGGGACGTGTGGCGCTCGGTACCCCGCAGCTTGTGTAAATACCGGCGTATGCACGGCTTGGTGGCCTGCACGCTTTGTTGACGTGAGGGCATCCTGGTTACTGTTGTTCAGTGTTTTTCCGATCCCAAGAACTCCCAAAGCCAACCTGCTCTGGTGAGCTCGCATTCGCGCGTGAGAAACGGCACAGGATGCTGCTGGCTCGTTGCAACCCCACTGAACATACACAAAGCCTTCTAGCCTGCGAGCACACGGTTCACATCACTTCATCCTGCACCTCATGTCTTTTCTATACGAGCGCATGCGACTTAAATGTTGAGCTGGAGTCTAAACACGGGGCACGTGTGTATCTTCTTGTGTAAGAACATGTATTTTAGACTTGCTATTATATTCATGCCATGCTACTCTAAATGAGAGAGAAGGCTGAAAGTCGGCTTGGTCAGATTGCGGTCTCCTGCAGTTGGACTTAAAAGTTTTGATATGGTATGCTGCTTTTTGTACTGACCCCCTCTCTGCACATGCACGCAGGTCTGCTGCAGATGCAATATGCTAATTCACTTATTCACGTCTGTGTGTGTGTGTGTGTGTGTGTGTGTGTGTGTGTGTGTGTGTGCAGGCTTGTACCAGTTTCTGCCCCCTGACAGCCGGGAGTTTGAGGACCTCGTGAAGATTATCTCCTCGTTTTACCTCGACTCGTCGTCGCGAGGAACCTTCTCCTACTGCAAAGCCAGGCTCATTCACAATGAGCTGCTGGAGAAGGAGGTTGGTCATCGTCTTCCTGTACACCGCACTGTCAACATGAGCATTTCAGCCGCTCCCTTTTCATTAATGGAACCTTCTTGTGGGCTGAAACCAAATATAGCGAAATCACGCAATTGAAATAATTGGCAGTCCTCACAGCTGAGACGTTAAAAGTGACTCGGCTGTGCTGCAATTCTTGTAGCTCGCGCTGCAGGATAGAGCGCATGCTGCGAGCAGGCTGGTAATAAAATGCTTTCAGCATGTGATCTTCCGGAGCCACGTATGTAAGAGTTTGCGAGGTTCCGACTGCTGTATCTCTTTTGCTCCCTTTGTGTGCCAGTTCATTGAGAAGCGGAGGGAGATGAAGCAGGAGGGGCGGACCGAACAAGAACTGATTGAGTCGTACTGCTTCCTTTATCCAGACAAATCCAAGGTATTGACGATGGACAAGTTATAGAGCATGATGTGGGTCTTTTATACGGCGTGAGTCTGACCTTCGTATGTTCTCTTGCACGTCTAGCTCCAGTGGACCTGCGAGAAGGGTCTGTCGGTTGGACACTCCAAGATAACAACACTAGGAAGTCCATCACAGGGTAAGTCAGTCTCGTGCATGTTGCTGTTGACATAAAAGGAGACTGTATTGTTGTAGATGAAAGGATGGTTTTGGGATTACTGCCCCTGATAAAGTTACAACTAAAGACAGCTAATACAGGCCTCATCAACAGCTGTATATGGCTAAAAATATAGCCGTTAAATGTTGGTTGATAACTACCCATTCAAGGAATGAATGTTTTGTCTGGAGTTTTTCTTAATACCAACAAATCATTGACATGACATTGACATTATAATGGTTTGCTTTTTAGCGTGTAAATATGATACTTAAATTGCATTTTGATGGAGTATGATCATTTTCCTGTAATTCACTTATTTTGTCAATGCAGGTGTTTATCTCTCCAAATATTCCGATTTGTTACAAATCAACCCCCTTGAAGTGGGCTCGAGTGGAGACATTATCATTTTTAAAGTTATGAGGGTATGGCTACCATTCTATTACATATGGTGATGTTGACAGATTTGTAATTCTCGCGGGAATTCATGCTCACCAGTATGTTTTGTTTCTCAGGGCCGAATAAAGCACATCCATGAGAACGTGCCTAAAAATACTATAGAACCTACACCCAAGTTTGACTGTCACTTGTCCAAAAGTGCCAATAGGGTTACGTCTGTGCTGTCTTACAGGGCCTTTGAGCTCACACAGGTAAGCATGGTTTCTTTTTCATTCACCTATTGTATGTATATTGTGTTATCGAAGAAATGCTTATATATTTCTTGGACAAAATTTGTACGTTTTTAACGTGTCTTTCTTGTTGTCTTTTAGCAATATTTTTTCGAGTTTGCATTTGACGAGATCAAGGCACGGCCTCGGCATGTGTGTCCCTACGCTCTGGTTTCCTTCCAGTACAAAGGCAAGGAGGCTGCTGCGACTCCTATGACTGCACACAGGTCTGTGTACCTGCAGGAAATGGTGAAACTATGTATTTCTAGGCGGTTGGGGAGGTTTGCAGGACATGTGTAACATCTCCGCTGTGTTTTGTGTTTGTAAACAAGCTTTCTGTTTCTCTCCTTTACAGGTTTAACACTATTTCCTCCGAAGGAAGTAGAGGTAAAACAAAAAATTATGAGCCATTTTATACTAGTTCCACGTATTTTGCGAGTTTCATATCTTGCACTTTTAATTTCGGAGTATCAGGGCATCTTGCCCAGTTGCCTGCCTGACCTGCTTTCTCTATGTATCATGTCTCACCTTTGACCTGTGCTGTTGATGCCGTTGCAGGGAAGAGCTGCTACACTGTGTGGAGTGGTCCATTAGTGAACAAGGGCAAGGAGTTATTCCCAATCTGTTTACGATCCTCCTCGCGCCCCTACCTTCCTTTCAAACTGTGAGTAAACCTTAAGTCTCTCATATGGTTCTGTGCATCTCAAGAAAACATCCACCGAGCAACTAGAATTTCTTGTGTCAATTTTTTTGCCACAAGAACCTTTTAAGACTCCTGATATCTCGTATGCCAGAAGAGAAAGTTAGAATTCACATGGGCAATATACAGACATTAGTTTTTTTTTCTGAAATTTATGATTAGCTGTTGTGATACATCTCTTATATGCCCCCCTGCAGGCCTGAGAAGCTGGAGGTGAGTCGGGGCATGCAGCTGGAGCAGGTGAAGCGAAAGATTCCCTCTGTGCTCTTTTCCTGGGACACCTACATCGCATCACGGGAAGGTCAGTCCAGATGCCACATGTGTTTATCTCATAATTAAATATAGAAAAAAGTCCTTGGGATGTAGGCGGGAATACATTTTTAAAGCTATTCTAAATGCACACACTGCATCACGTATTGCAGAAACAGCCATCTTACTAAAGCCATTGAAGTTCTAAATTTGCTAAGTTTGCGTTATTTCATTTGAAACAGAGCATACAGAACAAATCTACATAGTCATGTTATGGGTCTGCTTTGTATTCCACCTTGTTTTTGTCTGTCCGCAGTGATGAAGTGTGGGATGTCCTGCAGCCTGTTTGAGGTGGTGGATGGAAAAGGCAAACCAACCAGCGGCAGCCTGGTAGGGCTGGTCCACAAGCTTGAGAGGGACAGGATGGTGAGTCACCCTGTAGCTGTTGCCTACCAGGCTCTCACGCTTTGAAATCCCCAGAAACAGAATCTGTTAATTGAATCACATTTGTCAACAAAGTAAATTTAGTGCTGAGTTGAATTCAAAGATTCAAGATGTCCAGTTCACACAAAAACTTTATCTCTGAAATCTTCATTTCAAAATCGGAGACAGGTTACAGAGAAGGACCAAAATAAATGTTCATTACCCCGTGCTACATTTACGCATCACCATTCAATGTAATTAATGCAGATTTAGTTACATACCGTTTTCCTTTTTAACAAGGAAATGGTGTACGGAAGACATCTGTCAAGCTGTCAGGCTGTTCTTCTTTACAATTAACAAAAACAACAAACCTGTCAGTACAAATGTACACAAGGATAAGTGCAAACCTGTCCAGCAACAGACTGCTTTCATGATTGCTCACATAATCTAATAATGATACACCCTGCTTGTTTCTGACTGCAGTGTCGCCTCTCCTTACTCAGGTGCTGGTGAAGTCCTTGTTTGACAGGGGATTTCTCTTCCTGCTGTCCTCAGCTCAGATGGTT
Organism: Gadopsis marmoratus; assembly: GCA_036023855.1. Taxonomy (NCBI): domain Eukaryota; kingdom Metazoa; phylum Chordata; class Actinopteri; order Centrarchiformes; family Percichthyidae; genus Gadopsis; species Gadopsis marmoratus. The sequence continues at coordinate 10,983 of JAVQJF010028757.1, read as the reverse complement.
GAGTCCAAAGGTGCCATAAAGCGTTTTACTCTCTTCTCATAAGCCTCTTTTGTGTCAGTTGAACACCTACTTGTTGCCCCCTGTGAAGGCTTCAGCATTAAAAAAAATGGGTTTGTTTGTTTTCTAGAGCGGCGAGGGCGGGTGGAGAAGAACCTACAGGCATTATTCATCTTTCAAGAGTCAAGGATGGTTGTCAAGTATTGTGAGTATTATTCACTATTCATCCATCCCTTTTTCTGACTGGGTCCCAGTGGCAGCATCTGCATGAAGCTCCCAACTGGCAGGTTTTATTATCAAACCTTCCAAAGTATGTTTGGATCTACATTCTGAATTCTCCTCCTTTGTTTAAAGAAGAATGAAATAAATTAAAAAATAAAATGTAAGGTATTACTGGTCTCTAAAGACTTTAATGGTGCAGATAAACATCTTTTCTATGATACTGACGCGTCCTCTTATCGTAGCATCCAGACTGTTCGAGCCAGAGCCGCTGACGGTGGAGCCCCAGCCTGCTATCCTGTCCACCATGGAGCCCTTCGTCCCTGCTCTGCACTACGCCCTGTTCAAGTTGCGCCCCAACCCAGGCAAGGACCTGAGCTCTGGGGTGGAGCGTCAGGCCACCGATTACCTAACTCGTATGGACTCAGGCACGGTGCGGCCATTCACTCTGCCCGACTACAAATATAACGTGGACGATAGGACCAACCCGCTTCCTGTACCCCGACCCAAATTTAACATGGATTCTGTGCTGCGTTCTTACATCCACAACCCTGCCAACTACATTTTACCTCTGAACAAGGCAAAGGACATCATTGAAAGAATACGAAACCCCATACCCACACCTGCTCCGGCCCCAGTGGAATACAGCCCCGTTTCTGACTGGGGCGGCTCGGACAGGGCGGAGAGACCACCAGAAAGGCTTCCCCAGGAGAGGCCAGCACAGGAGAAGCCAACCCCAGACAGCAGCAGACAGAGGCCAGGGTCGGCCCATTCTAACGGGGCCCAGTTGCAGCACAAGCCCCACGTCGAGTCCCAGCCTCAGCCCCCTCAGAGGTTGCGTCTGTCCCAGAATGAGTATGATAAAGACAAGATGAAACAGTTGCTTAAGCTGATCCAGCTCCATAAGAAAGCACTGGTGAAGGATCCTGGGAAGGAAAGGGGAGAGGACGGTACTTGGGATGCCAACAGTCTAAAGAGAAAGTTTGAGGGAGATGAGAGGGGGGGCATGAACAAACACCAACGCACAGATCCGCTGAGCAACGGGGAACCCAGTAGAGGTGAGGAGGGCTGCAGCTGTCTATGTAGCTTGATTTTAAATGGTGTATTTAAATTTTTGTGTTTTTGAGAATTTCCACCTACTGCCTCCAAAGTCAATTCCTCTGAAAGAATATAGAGACAGAGTAGCTGCCTAAATACATTAGATTTCAGCATGTCAAAGGATTATTTTCACACATTATGTATACCAGAGAGGAAAGGGTATATTGACAAAACTTATCAGTCTATCTCCGTGTCCCTTCTCAAGTTAAGTTACTGTAGTTAGCTTAAGGCACTTACACAATACTGCTCATCTTTCTGATTTAGCCACCTTCCACTACACAAGTTGCATATTAAATGCTTTAGTATAACTTACAGCAATATAGTTATCCTAAAACTGACATTTAGATATTTGTCTTAGGCCACCAGTGAGAAAATGCTTGCTGCACACGTAGTCATACTGATTGTCAGGATCCCACAGTTTTCCCATTCTTCCTGCTGATGCCTCAGGCCGGCGGTATCCACTATTGTCTTGTTAAAAGCTCACTTCTGTTCGGCAGCTTATAAAAAGTTCTGGGTTCTTTACCCTGTTACTGCCTTTTTCTGTCGTTTGCTAGCAGACTGAATTGACAAGGAGGCACCTTCACCTTCAATTCGAGCGAGGGGGCCATGAATTGTTTTCCCTTCTGGTCGGGGTGGGACCTAATTGTGCGCTATCACTATTATATTGGTGTCACAACACAGTCTGATCAGTTCAATTGCGCTGCAAATGAAAAAAATGTTTCTGCCCATTGGCACTATATTAGCAAGCAGCTTGCATATTGACTTACATCAAAATGAAATCACTTTGATTGTTTCCATTTGACACTTTCATGTCGAGATGCATGCATGTTTTATGCTAATCCAGATAGCTGTTTATGTGTGCCATAGCAATTGTTGAGGGTTAGGCTTTTTTCAGGTTCCATTGCAATTAAGCAAGCATGACATACAGTATATAACCACATAACAGCTCTAGTTCTTCAAGAGCTCAGGATATTCTTGTACACTAATGTATCAAATTTAGCAAATGCCTCTAATTAATTGTGTGCATCCTGCTAGTAGCCCAAGCAGATGAGATCGGAGATGAGGGTGGACAGAGCGACAATCTGACGGCAGTGATGGAAAGCATGGGCATCTATGACACTGACCTGAGGGCTCGTAGCAGCACCAACACCTCAGCAGTCAACGAGACCCAGCGCCTTCTCAAGATCCTCCTGGCTACTCTCAACAAAGCCGTGGCTCAGGGTTCAATGTCTGTGCAGTCAAACCACGGCGAGCCATCGACAGTTTCGGCGAGGGTAGAACCTGTCATCCCTGACCCAGATCTTAGGAAACTAAATGAGCCACCATCACAAACAAACTACACAGAGGTGAGACTTAAACGTCTGATTCTACGCTTGTTGCTTTGGAATATTTTACCATGCATTAAATGTGTTCGCAGACCTAAAAATTACTCCGGGTGCTCTCTCTGTTTAGGAGGACATGGATTGTAGCCCTGGTAGTCCACTCAGTGCCGGCTCCCCACCAGAGCAAGCTCGCACCTCAGACAACACAACCTGGGTTAACCCTGCAGATGAAGGTACCTCAAAGCAGTCGGTACACTTGAACCTCCCCCTTGTATTAGGGCTGAACGATAAGCAAAAAAATCATATCGCAGTTATTTTGACAGATTTTGCAATTGCGATACGAGTCACGATTTTAGTGGGAATAGAAAAAAAATACAAAAAAATATGTGATTTTTGCTGGGGTCTGTACCAAACAAGCATGTTCCCTTATGTCTGGCGAATATGATTTGTAGGCCGAGACATCTCTGTAGCACCATAATGCTTCAATTATAATGGTATGTTGTGACACATATTATTACCTTTATCCAAAAAATTGCAGCTCCTGAGATTTGAGATTGTTATTCACTTGGCCATATTTTGATAATATATTTTGATTAATTGTTCAGCCCTACCTTGTAGGCATATTTATATCTGGTTTTCAAGGCATCAGCTGTGATATATTTCCTGTCTGCTTTCTTCCAGACAAAGCACAGCCTTTACTTGAGCCAAAGCCTGAGCCAAAGCCGGAGCCAAAGCCTGAGCCGGAGCCAGAGGCTGTGACCGTGGCAGACAGCTACCCAGAGCTGAAGACGCCTGCAGCTGTAGAAGTAAAAAAGGCGGCTGCAGCGCCACCTACATTACCAGTCGTAGAGGACGTTCCCTGCAGGCCCTCCATCAGCCTGGACACCATACTCAACCAGGAAATTCACAGTCTCACCTCTGACATTAAAAACATCATGCAGACGCACCACATCTGCTATACTTCGCAGCTACTCCCACGGTTGGCTCCACGCCACTGCTGGCTGCCCAACAGCTGCTTTTCAGAATTTGTTGTACCCTACGTCTCCCCAGTCCCCATTCATGGGCACATCAAAGCACTGTGCGAGAAGATGGACAAGTTGATCCCAGCCCCACCTGCTCCCTCTAAGGTCACTTCTCCACCTCCCCCAGTAACAACATCTAATCTTACAACACCACCCTCCACCCCCATGCAGACTTCCAAACCTAAAGCAGAGCCCCCCCAGTCAAAGAGCACCACCTCCTCTCAGAGTGGTAAAATTGTCACTGTCAAAGAGACGTCATCCACTAAGGTTAAAACGGAAGCCCTGTCAACAGAGTTGGTGGGAGATATGTACTCTCCCTCTCAAGTCACACCAGACTCTCCAGAGCTCAAATCCCAAATCCCGGGCCCTGCAACTGGGAGTGGGTCTGGCCTCCTGGCTGGCAGTCTCATTGGTCAGCTGAAGCCTGAGGTGTTCAGCAGCCTGGTGGAGATCTTTAAAGACGTCACCAAGAATACAGTCAAATTCTACATCTACTCTGGAGATGAGGGGGAGGAGAGCACTGTCTGCAAGGAGATCAAGGTACCATACAAGGTTCCAATGTTGTGTGAAAGTAGTCCAGCAACAGTTATTCACATGATTAATTTGTAGATTTAAAAAAAAACCCAAATCATTTAGTCAATAAAAAGAAAATTGTGAAAAAGAACCTGCACAAGTTCCCTGAACCCTGTGATGTCTTCTACTTGCTTGTTTTATCCATAGACTGTATATAAAGATGGACAACATGACAGCTCCCCATAAGTGAAGCCAAGACATCTCTGATCGCTTTCGGTTTCTGGCATGTTAGGAAGTTCTTATGCTGATTTATGTTATAAGTGTTAATTTTTCTGATAAGTTTGGTTTTAATGAGTTATTTGATGCTATAAAAGGGGGTGTAATGTCATGATTGGATTGGACGGGTGTATGGGCAGGACCGTTAGGATCACTACTGCACAGACTCTGGCTCCAAATAATGTCACCAGCGCAAGACGGCAGCGACGGAATCCGAGATGTTTTTGCTTCATGTTTGCACATTGGGAGGAAGTGCATACACATTGTCCATCTTTATATGCAGTCTATGGTTTTATCTATTTAAAAGTCAAAACCTAAAGAGATTCAATTCACATATAAATAACAAGATCCTCACATTTGAGAAGCAGTGACTTGTGATTTCATTTGATAGTCCACTTTATCTCACTGTCTAATAACTTTCAGTGTTACTTCAGATTTTACATCAGATTTTGCGCATCCATTTTCTTTCACATTTTTTCAGTTGTATCAATTTAGACCACCTTTTTTTTTTTATTATTTGAGCCAAGGAGCCTCATCAGCTTTCTGCAGTTGTAAATCGCACAGGCGTACACAAGTGGAAACGCAGGTCCACTGTGGAAATGCGAAAGGCTACACCAGCTCCCCTTTGTCACTGTGTCCCATGTCTCAGCACTCCGCTCTTTCTGTATCTGTCTGTACTCGTACGTGTAAGAGAGGACACATTCATCTGTCTGTCTCTAACAATTATATCTCTCCTGTCTGTCACAAAGGAGTACTTGAAAAGTCTTGGCAACAGCGAGTGCAGTCCACAGACATTTCTAGAAAACAGCGGCAGTTTAGATAAGCTCCTCATCATCATTCAGAACGAGGACATCGCTGCACACGTGCACAAGGTACGATCACCTCCTGTCTCCCTCTTCATCTCAGTCGGCCCCAGCTGATCCAGGCAGTGATCAAACAGAAATAATAGCATCTTAATTGAATTTATACATCTGCTCCAGAGTGCTGTTTTTGTCTGGCTGCTGAGTTGAATTATACATATTACATGAAAACATTGTATGTGTCTTCAAAGTTTTAATTAATAAAGTTATATATATATCTTGTATAATATAATATAATGTAAATCTTATATTTTCACCCTGAAGATCCCGGCTCTGATGTCTTTGAAGAAGTTGCCTTCGGTGAGCTTCGCTGGAGTGGACACACTGGACGATGTCAAGAACCACACTTATAATGAGCTGTTTGTGTCTGGAGGCTTCATGGTGTCTGATGAATTTGTCCTCAACCCTGACCTTATCACACAGGGTAAGTTTGACCTTCCTTTGTGGGGAGCCGTGCGAGTTCATGGAAATCTCGGGATGATACTTAATCGCTCGTGTCTCACTTGATATGTCCAGATCGTTTGCAGGGGCTGCTGAAGTTCTTGGAGGAGCACAGCACCCCTGAACACCCCTGGCAGTGGAAGGTGCACTGCAAGTCCCAGAAGAAGCTTAAAGAACTGGGGAGGTCAGTATCTCAGTAGGAGCTTACCCAAAATTGTAGTAATCAAATAAAAACTTTCTTCAGCCAGACTTGGGCTGTAAATAAATGTCCCAACACCGTATGGATCCACTTTTGCTGTTCTTTTAAAGGTTAAACACCAATGCCATGGGGCTGCTGAACCTCCTTACAGCCTATCAGAAGAAGCATCTAGTGGAGTTCCTCCCTTATCACGAGTGTGACACCCAGTCGCGTCAGGCTCCTGATCTGGAATGCCTGATCAAGCTCCAAGCTCAGCACACTCAGCAGCGGCACCTTATCTTCCTCACAGGTATCTTCATCCTCATTACTATTAACTTAGGCTACATTTCTTCACCAGTCTTCTGACACAAGCAAGGAAACAACATTACTTTCTGCCTTGTAGTTGAATAAACAATATACATTATTAGAATGATAAAGTATTTGCTACAGTATTGTTCTAAGTCATTTAAAATCTTAACTGAATTTTTTCCATGTTTTTACAGAGAGGCCATTTGAGATGTTCCTACAATACTCCAGAAATGGAATAGTGATTGGGAGCATTGATGATGTAATGAGTGGTTTCCACAGTCTCATTGGCTCCATTAATCAGAATGAGCTTCCAACACCGCCTTCTACTGGTGGGTAACATCAACAGCAGGACTACACACCAAAACACCTGGGATTTTATGTCATTTTGCTGTAGTGTAATTTCTCTGCTAAATTGCCTTCTGTTCTATAGAGTTATGTTGCCAGTTAAAGATGTCTGGCGACTCAGATGAGTTGATGCTGTTAATGCATCTGTAACACATTTGTTTAATATATCCTCCTCTCCACTTTTCCATTTCTCCCTCCTACTCTCCCAGTAGTGAATGATGAGTGTGTGGAAGAGGACATGTCATTAGACTCTGATGATGGTGAGCCACCGACAATATTGGATCCCTCAGAGCAGAAAGCGGAAGTTGAGAAGGGGAAGCCTCCACTGCCGCCTCCACCAGAGATGGAGGAGTTTCGTCCTCCGCTCCCGGAGCACCAGGCCACCCCTGAGAGAACTCCAACACTATCTGACTACAGTGCTCTCAAAACAGCCATCTCTCAGTTCAAAGCCACCAACCAGATTGGTATAGGCCCTTCAGACATTGGCAGCTTATCGCCGGGAGGTTTTCCTGTGAATCCGCACCAGAGCTTCCTGTGTCCTTCAGCCTCGTGGTCATCCTACACTGGCTCTTCTAGCTATGCGGCCTCCCCAGCCTATCCTGCCTCACCCTGCAGCAGCACCCAGGAACAGGAATACCGGCCCTCAGCCACAGCTTCTGCCACAGTCTCAACCCCACCCGCCATGGCCACAGCAGGACCTCTAGCCAACTTGGCTTCCCTCCCCTTGGAGGTCAAACCTCCCCCTCCCCCTCACCTCATGATGCTGGGCCATACTTATGGCTCAGACACTGGAGGAGCTGGGGCTGCTGGGAACTCTCCACTCACTACCTCCCTCCCCTACACATACCATAGTGACTCTCCCCAGCCAGGTTACATGGCTGGCATTCCTAAAAACGCTAGTGGGACCCCCACGCAACACAACAGGACACTCAGTGGACCTGGGGACAGTATATGGGGGACAGCAGGGACCAGCACTTCTGAGACTGCTAGCAGCCAGTGTGTGGTCACATCTGGCCCATTGGACTCCAGTGGGCTCCCTAAGACTAGGGAAACCCTGGGAGGCAGCACCCCTGGTAGTCAGGGGTGCAGGACACAGGTGAATTGCAACAACCCTGGAGCTTCTGTGGGTATTCCCACAGTAGCCACCATGGGGGGCTCAGTAGTCAGACCTAAGCTACCTCCACATCCAATGTGTGGTGTGGGCTATGGTAGTATAGGTGGCATCCCTGGACAGATGGATCATGGGCCTATGCGGGGTGGTATGGGTGCCGGTTCTTTAGGGAGCTATCGAGGTAGAGGAGCCCCACCAGTAGGACTTTGGCCTCGGCCAGGACGAGGACATGATCGGGGCGGTGGGACTGGAGGTGGACCCTGCTCTTGGGGATACCCAGCAGGCAGGGGTGGGGCACAGGATTACTACTTGGATTCCACATACTCTCACAATTATACGCCTGAATAGACAATCATCATGATCGAAGGGGCAACACAAACGCCATACTCCAGAGACTATTAGAGCTGGCTGAATGTATATATTTCCTTGTCATAAACACATTGATTTAATTCAGTAAATGAGGATCCTGGTTTTCTACATTAATAAAAATTGATACAGGCAGTGGCGAGTGTCCTACTGTCATGCAAACTGTATGTACACTCTTTTCATGTGAACTATTTGAGACCCTGTTCAAACCACTATATTTATATTTGCCAACAAATGTTAATGGCCTTTCAGCTTCTCTGAATTGATCACGTTATTTCTGTTTGTCCCGGTTTCGAATCGGCTTCAAAACTGGGGAAAGGATGATATTTTTTTAAGGTAAAAAAAACTAGTGAAGAAAATTTCACTTTTGCTGTTGGTTTTCTTTTTTATTTTACATATTTGGTTGTCCAGAATTCTATTAAAATAAAACATTTAAAATCTTGTTTGTGTGATCAGTTTGACAATGTCAAGCAAACCATTAAAAATCTAAATCATAGCTGTCTTACTGTCCTTTCACTCAAACTCCACATTTTATTTAGCAACCCACAATCTGAATGAGCGGTATGAAAATTGACAATTTAACCTCAAATAGCAGTAATGAAAATAAAGCGTGTAAAATGATGAAATTAAAATTATTCTCGTATGAATCAACAGGTTAGATTTGTATGAGAAACTCAAGGTGTGTTTGTGCTGATTAAAATATACACTCAAAGCAAGCCTTTAAGGAAAAAAACGTTTTCTGACCATGACAGAAGAAGCAGCACTGCAGTAGAAATCCGTTAAATCTATTTTCTCCAGCAGGGTAAGCTGTGTGTGGAGTGCAGTTTGGAGGAAGTGCAGCACTCAGAACCCTTCTGAGACTTCATGCTAAGTGCCATTGGCCCCTCAGATTTGCCACCACTGAAAGGATCATTAGGAGAGTTGATGTCCTCTCTGCATGGGTTTATTGTATTGTTTCATTAACGCAGTGGAGTATCTGGTGGAGACTAGGTACTCAACACCAGAGGGCACTGTTTCCTCTTAATGTGGAAAATAGGTTAAGGCTTTATCTCCACAGCCCCATTCCAGTTGTTCAATAGATATGCCATGGAAACTTTGGAAATGGTGAGAAAATGTTTTCCCCCATTAAATCAATTACAACTAAAACCCATCACATAAATATTTGAGCAATACTTGTTTTTTGCAGCACCCTACTCCACACACCACAGTTACCCACCACAAATAAACAACTGAGCCGAGTTTGGGGTGTTGTGTTCAAGGGATCCTCAGAGGTGTTAATTATAGAGGAGAAAGCACACTGTTCATTGATTCAATTACCGTACATAATTGACTGAATTCTATAGATTTTTGAAGTGAAATAAATATATAATGAAAAACATCACGAATAACAAACTGAACATACTGAGATTCAGACAAAGTACAGCCTATAACGAATATAAGGAAGTACAGTTTGTAAATATTAGTCTGTCTTGGATGTTCTTTGGATATTTTGTAAAAAATTTATTCAGGGAATATATGCCATTACCTTTCTGTCTCATAAATGTATGAACTGTATGAACTGCTTTTTGGCCACTTGGGTGCGGTGGGAACATTGACATGATATCTTAGGTTAATCTGTTAGCATACAGTTGCCTGGTTACACATCCAGCACATATGGAACAACAATTTGGGGTCATGTTTCTTGTCACATGACGAATGGAAGTCCAATAACTCTCCGCCTAGCTCTGTTTTGTTCACCAACTCCCGAGGGAAGCATCTGGCCCTTTAACACTAAATGCTCCACTATGTTCAGTTACCCAGGTAACTAACCTTAAGCTAGTTGCTAACTTTATGTGTGTGCTATCTGGTGCTGGTGGGCAGGTAGCAAAGTATGTTAATTTACCTGACATGTAAACTGTTCTGTTGTGTCAACACGTAAACATATATTGTGTGTTAACACGACAAAACCTTACGTGTAAACGCGCTTTTTAATGTATTCTAAACAAATATCTATGACCTTATGCGCACAAATGGTCTTCATATGTAGCAGGCTCCTTTTAACCAAATTCTGTGAGGCTTGGGCTTATGAAATATTGGCTTGTTTTTGACTTATATTTTACTAAAACAGCAAGGAGTACAGAAAAGTCCACAAAGTTCATATAAGCTTGTGTAGCAGAACTTTGTTCTTAGTTTTTTTGCTGCCCCATTAATCATCTCCCAGATTTATCTGGGGACCCTTGATGGACCCCTAGGTTGGGAACCACTGGACTAAACTACCTATGAAGTAGTTAAAACTAGACTGCAACAGTAAAAAACTGCTTACGCATTGATTCAACCGTATTATCAATCTAAAAATGTCATAAATAATAGTATGTCGCGAACAGGGGCCATTTTTCTGCCAAATGAGTACTTTTGATACTTTGATGGGATGATGATAATGATGGGCATATCATTAGTTTAGCAGGTATTTTGTGGTGATGGACATTAGAGGAAAACGTTGAAGGATCACCAGAGTTATAACAAATCAGCCTGAGGGGAACATGAATGTTTGTACCACATTTCATGGCAATCCTTCCAACAGTTGTTGCAACATTCTCTCAAAACCACAAATGTGAACCTCATGGTGGCACTAGAGGAAAACTCAGGGGATCACCAAAATGATATGGATTCATTACCTGGGTACGATGATGAAATGTTGTGCCAATCCATCCAATAGTTGTCAGGATATTTTACTAAAGCCCCTAAATGTCAACCTGCTAGAGGAAAAGTCAGGGGATCACCATCCGCTGGGGACCAAGAATATCTGTTCAAAATGTCATGGCAATCCATCCTTTAGCTGTTGTGGTATTTAATTCTGGACCAAAATGATAGACCAACCAACAGTGCCTCCCCAGAGCCAGGCTGCTAGTGTGTGTGAGTATGAGTATGTGTGTGTGTGTGGGGGGGG
>JAVQJF010028748.1:0-30833 GCA_036023855.1 Gadopsis marmoratus | reverse complement strand
GACCTATAGCAATACCTGCTCTGTCCGGTACGTGACCCATCCTTTTAATTACTCAACATGTCTGTCTCTGTCTGTGTGTGTGTGAGTGTGTGTGTACTCACAGATATTAGCCGTGCCCTTGGGGATGGGCAGGTAGGAGCCAGCGCTCCACGCTCGCCCCTGGTAATTCCTCCTACAGCGGCCACAGTCAGGCCCAGTGGTGTTGTGTTCACACTCGCAGCTCAACTTCTCTTTGTCATACACACAGCTGTTGGCGTGAAGGTTGCACTTGCACCTGTCAAAGAGGGGGAAGGGTGGTCGGGAGGGGGGGTGGGGATGGGAGTTGAAAGAGGACAACCACGTCAACATGAGGAAATTCTTCCCGGGCGCTGAATGAAGAACGGGTAGCTTTTATTTAGTTGGGACCGCGCGGCTGAAGGGCAGCGCATCCTTGGCTAGCGGCAGCGTTGGAACACAGTCAGAGCGGCTAAAACAGTTGCTTCAAGAAGAGCTAGTTCAAAGGAGGCAGGCGATTGCACAAACAAATCTGGCATCATTATTTCCTCCCTTTTCATTCTCTCCCCCTACCCTCCCCCCTCCACTCGGGAAGGTAGCTCAGTTTTAATTGTCCCACTGGAGGATGCATAATTGTAGTAAGGTCACGGTGGTTGGGCGAGGGAGGGACACCGAGGTGTGAGGGGAGGCTGAGGAGAACAAGCCCAGTTAAATTGTGGAACAAGCGCGCTGAGAATGAAGGCATCGAGGCTTGTAGCTCTGCGAGGTGATGAATAGCTCAGAGTTAGCCAGGGGGCAGCGTGGAGCAACAGCACAGCTATGTTCGCTATGACAAATTAATATGGGATGAGATCTCAGAAGCATATTTTCGGTTTGGAGAGAGGGACTCCCTTAAGGTGCACTAAATCCTCACTCACATCCTGCTCACCACAACCTTCATTTAACAATAAACTCAGCAAATTCATTTTCTGCTTTTCGGCTAGATGAGCATTGAGGGGATATCTACCTGTTAAATTAATTTATGATCCTCACGCAGCATAAAGCACTCCGAGGGATATAGAGGACTTTGAATTGCTAGACCTCTTTTTGAAGAACTTTGCAATAGAGAACAACGTGACTTTAGAATTTTCTACGCAAAGGTTGCGATGAAGCGCTGTGACAGTTCATCTCAAGGTAGTCCGACGGGTTTTTAAGTGGCTCATTTAACATTAGAAATAGATGAATTTTGAATTTTCTCAGCCCATAAGCACGAGGTTTTAAATTCTCCTTTTTCTGAATGAATTCAACATTCACTCATTCATTTTTAGATTTTGTTTGTACAGTAGGCGTCTTACGTAACTTAATCACAGTTACCAAGGCAAAGTTCTGTTTCCACACAGTGTATCCCATATGTTGTCAAGTTCCTGTTGTGCTGGTTTCCTACTGCTAGAGACTACAGCGTTTAGACAAGAACAGAGCTGGACTCACTCACCGCTTGACGTCTAACGATGAAATGTGATACGGCGCATTCCCAAAACGTCGGGCAAAGAAAACCTTATTGTTTCCAAAGCATACCATGAGTTACAGTGCCAGTGCCAACACTGGCTGCAACTTTAAACAAAGACTGGAAATCTGACTTCCAACTGGCGTGACTCATTGCATATGAATGGAACTGTGGCTGTGTTTGTTTATTTTAGGAGAAAGTGATGAGAGGCAGACAAAATGACACTAAGTCTCTCTCCTCTCCCCCTCGTCTGAAAGTGCCCTTTCATTTGCCCCCCCCCATCTGCCCAGGAACCAGGTGAGAGGCATCTTTCCATTCATTCCTCAGGCAGAGAGAGACGGAGGGGAAGGTGTTGCGGGAGGAGACGACACAGATAGCCCCGCAGTTGCGTTCGCTAACGTCTTAGTGAGAAACTCTGGTGACAGCTGGCCTCTTCCGCCCTGCCCATTCTGCTTCACCGCAGCTTAGCTCGATCCTCGAATAGATATAATAATTTAGAGGGAAAGCACTCATCGCTCCTTGACCTTGATACGCAACATATCTGCTACTTGCCCCAAATTCAAGGGCTGTGCGCTGACTCTGGTTTGGATTTTAGATCCGATTCCAGGTTGGCTACTGACTCTGATATAAACACTTTGTCTCTCCTTGCTCATTTCAAATAATGCAGAAAACATTTCGCCTTCTTGTGAGGCTTCTCCTTTTCAGCTGGCACTGCCTGCAGATTTCACTAGTTTAAATTTAGTGTGCAGTAAAACACATTACTTAGTAAGGAGTTACAGTGGTGTGATTGTTTGTTTCAGTAACAAGCAGTGTAAGGGATTCCAATTTGAAATTCAGTAATTATACTGTACGCCAGTTACTATTCCCAGGAACGCTGCTGTTACTTGGACATTTTGGGGGTTGGCTTGTTTGCTGTCTTGGAGGGTTGATAGCGTTCTGTCTCTGTGTTCAGTGGAGATAGTGGTGCAGCACACATTAGCTTGGTGCAGGGGATGGTGGTTAGCCTTTACCCGAAGAAGAGAAATGCGGCTCCCAGGTAACAAAAAAACGTGCTTCCTGGTAACTCCAAAGATCTTGTATTTATATTAGGGTTTATGCAGGAAGTTAAACTCCAAACCTTTTAATACCTTTTCGACTTATTTGCGCCACAAGCTGTAACTGGTTAACATGCCTTTCATTTATTACGTATATTCACATTTACTTTGAGCCTGCAAAGCAGTCTTAATTTGATGTAATTCAGAGAAGAAAACTCAAGAGAATAAAGTAGTGACTAACCCAAAGGCAAGGAATATATATATATATATTATATATATTCAGGAATCACCACAGCGCTTCTGAAGTGCTGCTGTGTGTAGGTATCTGGGTTAGCTTCATGCTAGCAGCTTGTTAAACCACAACCACTCATGTTCTCTTTCTTCATGTCAGATAAAGACAGAATATGTGACTGAAGTAACGTGATGAATTATGCAAGAAATTTAAGTAATTACTAATATGTATTGATTCATTGATTACAGCGGTCAAGTAACTTGCCCAACCCTCTGTTTAAATTCCATTCACCTAACAGGAATTCTATGAATACCTGGCCAAAGTTGCAAAGTAAGAGACGCCCCTCTTTATCATTCTTTGATCATGAGTGCACTGTGTGTTTTTGCAGAGTCAGTTTAGAGTCATATTCATTTTGTTTTGGGAAATGCAGTATTTGGAGTAATCGGCGTATGAACTGTAAGGAGTGTGTGGACTACACCTGTTATTTCGTTGTGTCAGATACATTTTTAATAAGCACCTCATATCGCATGCTGCTCATCTCATCTTCAGGTTGCAGCTATACAGGATGTGAATAGTAATTAGGCTGACGCTGTAGTGTTTCTACTCTCCACACCAACGGAAGCTGATGATAACATATCTCAAAATAATCTTTGAGTTGTATTCTTCACTTTGGTTACAAATGTGGAAAGTTCATGGATAAATGGATCTGATAAGAGATTCGAAAGGATTGGTTTTCAATAAAATGCAATCCACCTCACTTCCACCTCAAGGATTTCCCCAACCCAATAATAATAAAATTCAGTTAGTAACGGGAATAAAAAAGCTACGTTGACTGTGATATTTCTTTTGTAACACAGGGTTAAATCATAGTTAACACTGAGACGTAGTGGGACTGATTGAAAAGGTGGTTTGAGTTAAGTCAGCGTTCACGAGAGGATAAAATCAAGCCAAGATCACAATCAAGTCCAGTTGCGTGTGCTGTCTTTGCCTCTCTATTTTAGGAGTCTGCCTTGTTAGCGTGTATATATCTGTGTGTGTGTGTGTGTGTGTGTGTGTGTGTGTGTGTGTGTGTGTAAGAGCAGTGTGTAGGGCATGTGGTGTGAAACAACCTCACATGGAGCCCTTTGTGGTTTAACCTTCAGCTTCTTTTAACCTCGCCAACATTTTAATCAGCGTCCAGAAATGATAGCGCCATCGGCATAATGATGGAGACCACCAATGAGGCCCTCAGGGTCTCATACCCACCAGTGCTGTCGCGCTGCCAATCAGCAGTGGCTCCTGCATGCGGATACCAGGGGAGGCTCCCTCCCCACTGCAGCCAGCAACAGCAGCTTCAGAGAAGGAGCCGAGTAAACGTGTATTTAGCAGCATTTCAATTACAAATTTCCTCCAGGGTTTCCCCATACGTACAGCGTTGTGTCTTCATTTCCTATCGGGCACACTTCACTTGAAAGCTGTGTGTGTTGTCTCCCCCTGACCTCCCATCACTCTTTGTATTATCTCTTCTCCATCCACCTATTAGTCTGTCATTTTTCACTCTGCCCCAGAATCTCCTCTCAATAAATATTCATAGAGCTAAGGCATCTTTGTTTTTGTGTGGTGCTCTCAAAGTGATATTGCTCGAGGCACTATTGAGTGTGCCAGCCACCGCCTGGGAGCTAAAGGTCCTGATATGTATTCATAAAATTACCCATGAGGCTATGAGCTTAAATTGCTAGAAAAATTAACAAAGGCGGAAAAGAAAATTCTTCCTTGTTTTGATTCCGTTTTGTCTGAGAGAAGGCGGCAAACATATTCTCATGTCTGACAAGAGTTTAAAGTTCTCCTTGAAATGTGGGGGACAGGAGATATTGTTGGCCGCAAATTTATTATTATTTTTTTTTATCCTGGTGGAAATGCAAGCGGAGCAGCCCTTTGAGACTTAGCTTACCTGGAGCAGTGTGTCTATGACCTCTGCAGTAATGGGATTCTGATTGACACCATGGGTGCAGACGACGAATTGCGCCTTCCCACTGACGATGCCCGCAACAACAAACAAAAACAAAGCAACCCAATGCCCTGTTTCGCCGATAAAATGCCCCTTTCCTTTCCTTTCCATCACTTCGGCTGTTATCTACACAATTTCATTCAGCCGAGTTTGTTCCCTGACATTGCTCTAATTTTGCTCATTGCAGCTTCAAAGCCAAAAGTATCAGCCACTAATTAATAGTAATTATCCATAATCCAAGCCAACAACATCCCCGACGCACAAAGCTGCTGATCCCAACAAATTGAGCAGACTAAACTCAACATGGTCCTTAAGTGGGTTAACTAAGTGAAGCAATTAAATTTCAATCTAACGCCCAGGTGTTTTCTTACGCAAGCCAATTGGGTCAAACACTCGGTTAATAAAGGCTTCATTTTTTTTTGTGTAGCTTGTGTCTGCGTTCATTGTCTGCTGTAAATGAGCTCCAACACAACGGGGGGATTGCAAGGGGCGGGCAGCGGGGTGGGGGAGGTGGCGAGGGGTGGTTCAGAGAACACTCCAGCTTAATTATGTGTGATGAAAATGAAACAGAAACACAGGAGTGGCTGGTAAAAAGGCCTTGAGGTCTGTGTGTGTGTGTGTGTGTGTTTGCAGGTGATTTGTTATCTGTGGAATGGACAATTGCACAACACACACGCAGAATGAAATTTACTGTACAATATATTTGTCTCACCTGATCCCACCCATGCACACGCAAGCACGCACACGCACACACACACACAGTTATAGACACTACTAGGCTCTACTTCCCCATTGACATGGAGCTTACAGCTGCCGCCTGTATTGGCTTAAAACAGATCCGCCTGCCTGCTAACGTGTTACCTGCTAATTGCCTCTTCTGCCTCTCCCCCCCCACCCCACCCCACCCCACCGAGTCTGCAGTGCATTGTGGGAAGTGGAAGGAGTGAGATCTCAGCACCGGCTCTCCTGGGATGAACCTCAGCCCCCAACCATCCCCCTAATTATATCCTTCTTTGCCATCCCTCCCTCTTCTCTCACTAGAAAGTGGGCAGTTAGAGAAAAGTGGAGACTGTGTGGAAATATCATGGTAGGCTCTCTGTCTTACTCCTCTCTTAAATGTCCATTTTTGGTTCAATTTGTTGGCATGAGAAAATACATGTACAGATCCACTGCATGAAGAGACATAATAGACCAATTCAGTAGTTTAACTTTTCTAGGATGGCGGGTATTGCTGCCGATCTTACATGGGAAATGTAACACCTATGGTTGGTACGTAGGCTGTTTGGGCGAATAATCACAAGTGCTCAAATTTGTGTGAATAACACTTTGCGTTCTGTCTGAACACATAGTTACAGTTCAATTTGGAGGCCTCAGCATATAATGCACAACTGTTAAGCAGGTGAATATGCTGGCTGACAGACAGGCAGAGCCTCTTGAGTATTTAGCAATCATACATCTCCATCATTTTTAACTTCTACGTGTTTTTTTTTGTTGTTTAACACTGACTTGTCAAGTCAAAGACAATCAGTAAAAGCAGCCAAGTTGGTAAATGTCTTTTTTTTTTAAATTATATTTTTAAACAGGTGTATGGTCAGTCCTAACACCTTAAGTACTGTTTTATTTATTCAAACAGTTGCTGAGTAGAACGGGAGAGAAAGACACCGCAGGAACTGGTCTGAAGCCAGGGAGGGATGCGATGGGAAATACGTTTTCAGTTTGTAAAGATGCATACGTGAACAAATCAGGGGAGTTATGCTACAGTTGTAACTTCTAAGTTGCATTGCCAAGCTGTGCTCATATTTACACCAGAACATATATTGTATAAAGTGATGTGCCTAAGTAGCCAATTAAGGCTTGCAGTGACAACAGTAAGTGACCCAGCTGCTGAACTATAGCAGCTACCTTAAAAATTGCAGCACTTTCAAATAATTTTAATGATTGTTTGGTTCTTGTTTCTGCTGTTATGTGCCTCTCCAAATAATTCATTATGAATGTAAACGAAACAACAAGATCTTGCTAAACTAAAATGGCATGACGATAACGATCTATCTTAGCCCCTCTACTGTAGAAGCAGCCACACAATCTCTAAGATAGCAGCACAATATATTTTGCGATGTCTGTCATTGCACCGCAAGTTCAGCTCATCTCCGGTTCCCTGCATTGAGGTAAATGTGTCGCCTGCCTGCATCAATCTGTCCGGGCCACCCATCTATCGAATCCTCAGCATTACTAATGTATGGAGTTGGACATGCTATCCAAGCAGGAGTCAATCAAGAGGTCTTTACTGCCTGTGACATGCCAAGCCAGTTCAATAGAATCGACACGCTGGGCCTCACTGATACTGCTCTCAGCTAAAGACTATTGGCTGTGGACCCGGCGACAGAAAATGCACCGCGGAGGGGTGAGAGAGCTCCATCAATGGGAGGATGGTGCCGCACAGATTGGAGACGAGGCCAGGTGGAGAAAGTGATATGAAGCGAGCTTGTCATCCCACAAGTGACATCACTGATTGGAGCCCTTAAAGGAAGTGACTCCCTGAAGATCCTGCAGCATTGATCGGTTTGGGTCAGTAGACAGCCTGCGGACTGCGAGAGGTTACACTGCATTTGACCTCTCTCTCTCTCTCTCTCTCTCTCTCTAAGGTTTGTGAGTGAGAGAGAGAGAGAGAGCACGAGCGCGCGTGTGCAACATTGAAGCCTAAAATGTTTGCCTCATCCACAGCCACATATGCTTTCATTAATAATCCACCAAGTAAGAATCCATTTTATTTTTGCAGTATCACCAATTTTTTTTAGGTATTATTTAATCGCATTAAATATTTATATTAATATTTATTTACTAGCACAAGTAAGAATGTGTATTACTTTTCAGATTTGTTCGAAATTAAACAAAGAAAAACAATAGACTCAGTATTGGTGACACTATTTGACTGACAAGCAACCTCACTGAAGAGATCTGAACCGAATAGCAGGAAATGTGGAAAACAATAGAAGCCATTACTTCTTTATTGCCTTCTGTTATCTTGTTGCCTCTTGCTAATGTCACTAGCCATTAGATTTTGGCAGCCCTCTTCCTTGTTACATAATCCCGATGTCTGGAGCAGACATCCCCCATGGCTGCGCCCAGCAGGGGCCAGAATCTGAAACCAGGGTCGGACCCCAAGAGCAGGTGTAATTACAGCAAACGTTGGCAGTTTCCCAGCTGACAGAGGGGTTAACTCTTAGGCTCTTATCATGGCTTCGCCCTCTTAAACCCAGAGCAAGGGTCATTAATAGCTCGGGTGGTTAAGGCACAAACGCAAGGCATTGATAGACCAGAGGGGGCAACGTTCCTTTAAATGAGAGGCTTACTGGTGATTAATGAGAATGTAAAGAATTGCTTGAAGGAGGGCGTGCAGGTATGTGTGTGTGTGACAGTGAGGGGGGGGGGGGAAGTCTGTTTTATCAACATTTCAGTGACAGAAACTAAGAATACTGCAGATGCATGCTATGTGCCCGTTACAGCAGCTGTCCGTTCAGCACCACACACCACCAATGCACTGACAGAGACATTGTGAAAAATGCTGCCTTTTATAATTACTATCACAGTATGTTTCAATTTGAGTATAAACCCCTTGAGACACACCATCTCGTTTCCAGTGGGGATGTGCTTGTGATTTAACGTCCGGGATAATCAGGTGTAAAATGTGCGGAATATAGGTGTTTTATTGGAGACAGAGACTGAGGCAGGGAGACTAAAGGAGATGATTGCCCTTCACATTATCAAACGCTTCAGTACCAGCTGTATTGCAATAAAAAAAAAAAACATTTAAGTGACAGAAACAAAGCATATTGCAGCAAAGTTAAAGACGCAAAGTGCAGCTAACGGGAGCTGTCTGTTCGGCACAGCAACGAAAACCCGAAAACCAGCAAAGCAGCCTGATCTGAATTTCTACAGCAGAGCGCTTGTCAAACCAAGACCACGAGCATGTAGTCCACACACGCTTATAGAAATGGAACAATCACAAAAAACTTCCACAATAACTTTTTTTTTTGTAATTCAGGGAAGCCATTTTGCTGAGTGCTGACAGCAACAAAAAGTTAAAGGTAGAAAACAAAACAAAAAAAAAGAGGGGGAGTATATGCTAAATATGTGTACAAATACAGGCACCTGATATAAATACAAAGAACACAGAAAAGGGTTTAGTAAATAGTAATTGGAAACAAAACAGCCGTCCTTCTTACATTAATTCCTGGCATTTCTTCTGCTGTGGCCATTACATGCATGTACACTCACTAGTTTCCTCTGTTTATAGTAGCTTGCATTGTCAGTCCACCCTTCCCCTGCTGTAACTCAGACGGCATGCACATGCACCAGGGACCCACGGGAAATGACACAGGCATTTACTGTGCGAAATTTAAAAAACAGCAACGGCACTGCACTATACTTCTGTAAATACTCGCTGCAAAGCTCGCAGTGGCATCAATTTATGTGGCTCTAGTGGTAATTAGGGGACAGCTTAGCCGTCACATCACCAGTGAGTCACGTTACCTTGCTAACGGAGCAGAGGTCTGGGAAATTCAATACAGCACTTTTTATTTGTTTGACTGTTATTCTTCTTCTCTTTTGTCAGTTGCAGCTCTATTGTATGCTCCTGTTCTGCTTGAAGGCTAAAGCACCGTCGGACGGCCATACATAATGAGCGCCTGCATTCATTGTTCTCCGCAAGAGATAACTCACTCAGAATCGCTTTTCATGACTCGATGGTCACATTATCAAGCGGTCTTTATTCATCACTCCCTGTCGTCTTCAGATCAGAATCAAATATCTAGCTTGGAGAGGTTTAGGATCTTACCACTGTGTGTGTGTGTGTGTTTGTGTGAATTAGACAAACAAACAGTATGATGACGCCATCAACACTTCTCCCTCTGTTAGAAATGTTGTATCTGCTTCAGCTTAGGAGGGGGAGATAATGCCATATGGTGTTTTCACTGACAAGGCTCTCTTCTCATGTCGCACGTGCCGATATGGCTAACTCAGTGGGATGTCTGACTCACGAGATGATGGCCAAGTCTCTTCGGTGTGTCTGATTACGCGCCACTTTACTTTTTAAGTCAGCACCGCTTTCTTTCACTTAGGTCATGGCGCCCGATAGTTACCCTTGAGGTTTTGAGTTCATTAACACTTAGGCTGTCACATTTTACACGTACTATTTTCACATTAATACGTCATGATCACATTCTTTTTAAGACACAAGTACAGTTATGAGATCGTAGATTTTATTTTAGCCTCTGCACAGTGTTCCATGACAACGATTTTCTTTCTTCTCAAGGCCAATTGTTTTTTAGTTTTCAAGTTTTTACGATAGCTAACCTGTAGGTATTGTTATTTAGATATATGGTTCGGTCGTATTCAGACCAGAACAGGTGCGGTGGTGAAAACGCCAGTCCTCCATTCATTGGAACGTGGGTAGTGTGCTTTGGCTGCAGCAGTGGGGGCAGCAGCAGGTTCAGAAAAAAAACGCAGCGGTGAAAACTTTAAACAGAATCAACTTTTGGAGAAACGCAGCCAACCATCACTCCCACACCACTGCACAACCCTTTGCTAATTCAATTCAATTTTATTTATATAGCGCTATATCACAACAGAGTTATCTCATAGCACTTGTTAATATAGAGCAAGTCGAAACCAACTCTATATGTATGTCTGCTATGTAATCACAGTAACACCTGATTTGGCCTGAATACAGCCTAAATATAAGATTGTGGTTATGGCACATAACTATGGCTTCGGCCACTTGGTGGCATAAATATGATTATAACAGTTTTAAGGTTAGGGAAAGATAATTGTTACAATTGATAAAAAAAAGCAAATTTATTTGAGAGACACAAATTCTTAAAGTCAGATGTGCTACATACCCATCTACCACCTTTACCTCCACACCCGTACTGTCCCCCTCACTACATAAATGGTCACACTACTTCGCACTTCACACGTAAATCTGAATGTGTCTTGGTTTAAAAATGCCACACATAGTACCTTTTCAAATCAAAATATTCCACTGCAATTGTATTTATAAGCTTACAATAAGTAATAAGTCGCAGTAAAATATAGAACCATGTTTAAACTCGCTGAGTGGAGCATTTTATGTTATTCCAGATGGCATTGACTATGCAAGTGTTGCCAACATCTCCCCCAATCGCTATCAGTTACCGAATCAGCAGTGTGATGGTGGGGGCTGCAAGTGAAGGAGAGGTCAATGAGGGGATTAGTCATGAAACCTTGACAGGAGGGCCCATGATGAAGGCGGCTGTAGTCGGGGGGGATGGGGGGCGAGTTTGGAGACACGTGGAAAAAGTCCTCTCCATTAATGAAATGGGTCACCACATGAATGTTGAATGTGCTGTTGACAGCGAGGAAGAGAAAATGCCTCCGATATGGCTGGTTTCTGCACCCACTGTGTTTGCCACAATAGAGGAAAATTGGCCTCCCTAACTTGGAGATAAAATGGCTTTATGAGAAATCAGATCAGCAATTGGCTTTTTGTACCCATTGAGCCTGTCGTGACTTTAATCTAACTCCATGGTAAACAGTTAGTAATTAACCATTTGGATTGTATGGGGATGTTAATGTATGGACCATGGCAGGATTCAAAGCTGCTGCCTGTATTATCTGTGTGTGTGTGTGAGAGAGAGAGTATGTGGGGGTTTTAGATTGAATTCCTGCTGAACTAGATTTGGATTTATGGAATAAAATATGGGATGGATATTGCCTGGAGGATATGCACGCACGCGCACACACACACACACACACACACACACACACACACACACACACACACATACACACACAAACCTAGCCTTAGTCGTGGAAAAACTATATATGAAGCCACTATAGCCACATGCAGTATGCCAGTGAAGTGTGAGTTGTCTCATCATGCGGGGCACGTCAGCAGTGCAGTCTTCCAGTCCAAGACCTAGATCCAATTTGTTGTTTGTGCTGCTACTAATAATGGTAAACCCATTGGGTGAGAAATCAATGCACAAAATATAAGATCTGCATTATCAGCAATGCAGCACTCGATAAGAAAGCAAGTGTGTCAGGTTGAAGTGTGAACTTCTGCATCTGAAGTGAAAGATGAATGTTTCTTCATCCCTGAGAACGGGAAAGGGATTTGTCGAGGCGACGTGCCTCCTGTCCTCTGCTCCGCTGATAAAATCTTCATGTCACTTGCAGCTTTGCTCCTCATATCTCTGGACCCGGCCGATTCCTCTGGCTTGTGATAAATAGTAAGGGATTGGCTTGTACACACTTCTGTGGGTTCGATGTCAGTGACATGGAGGCTTATCACTTGATTTTATTTGTACATAAAGCTTTCAGCGTACTTGATTTTATCTCACTTCTGTACCAAGT
The DNA here is from genome assembly GCA_036023855.1 of Gadopsis marmoratus. Lineage (NCBI taxonomy): Eukaryota > Metazoa > Chordata > Actinopteri > Centrarchiformes > Percichthyidae > Gadopsis > Gadopsis marmoratus. Next base: position 18,711 of record JAVQJF010028748.1, on the reverse strand, counting down.
ACACTGTTGCCAGCACTTCTCTTTTATGTTCATTGTCACAAATATTTTGAATTTGGACACAATTTTTTTTTTGGGCTTTTTTGAGTGTGGACCTGTGGAGTTTCTGACCACTAGGAGTGCTATGGAGCAAGGTTATTACATGTGGGTCCCCATTTAGTTTGATCTGATAAACATTCCTGCTGCTGCTGGTTTCATGGTTGTATTGTAATATTTTAAATAATAAAGCATGCACAATTTAAAATATTCAATTTGACACATTTTTCCACTTTTCTTTGTTTACAAGAAAACAACCTAGTAAGCTAGAAAAAAATTGCAATTACAACAAAAGTGCACATTTAGTGCAACTTTTTTCTGGTGCATAATGTCAGTGATTTTTTTATTTATTTTAGACTTATGAATGAGAAATAATATTGCAGTATTCTGTTCTTTTGTATCAAACCAAACTACAGAAAATGACCATTTCTGCTATTATTAGAAACATATCGGAATCAGAAACCAAGCAACCTGAAGAAGATGTGACCAGTAATTTTAAAGCACTATCTATCTAAAAAGAAAATGTTGACGCTTTCACCTTTCCTCACACAAACTACACCTACAGAGGTTTGTATATAGGCAGTCTTCTTTATAAATGCTGCTTTAGCTGCAGCAACTTCATTCAGACAGGAAACAGCTGAAAGCAAACACTCGGCTGTTTGTGTTATGAATAATAAAAATTGAAATATCATGGGCCTTATGAAAGTACAGTACAATAGGTTTAAGCTGGATTGTCTTTGGAAAAGGGGCAATTCAGCAAACAGAGACTAAGCAGTTAAAATCCATCCTTCTTTCATCCTTCCATGTGTATGTGAGAGTAATAGGCAGCGTGGGAAAAGACAGAGGAGGTTTTAAAGGGGCAGCAGGAAGAATCTGTGTTTGGAAAAAAGTAGTTTATACATGGAAACCGTCTGAGACTCACTCATATGCACCTTCTAAAGGCTCACAGGACAAATAAACGCAGACAGATGCCCTTTAACACTGAGAAGAAGGTTTTTGTTGTATCAAAACATTTGACATTCAAAAAAGTGAATTAAAATCTGTGTTTTCATAACTACAGCTTCAGTCAGAACATTGCTTGGTTTTGCTTCACAAAGAACTTTTCATTTTCATAACAGGGAGCCTTGAATACATGTTTTACCTTTGTTATACTGGGTCTGAATGTTATTGATATGAGAGGTCTATGGAGCTTTTATTTCCTTTCTTTTATTTATTTATTTATTAATGCATGTGTGTCTTTTAAAAAAAAAAAAAGCCAGTACCCCATGAGAGTCTAAACTCTCCAAACGTTGATTGCAGTACTTACTTAGAGGAGCAATAAAAACAGGCACTTTAGTCAAATTCAGTTCATTTTAAAACAACATGTAATTTCTGTGAGGCATGATATTATCTTGGTGAAGAAAATTAAATGCCTACTGTATTTCCTCTTAAGATTAACCTAATTAAAAATCTCCATTTTTATTGTTTATCTTACAACGAAAAGTGAACTAGACAATAGCATACCACTTTAGAAATTATACCTTTAACAAGCATGTAGATATGAAGTATAGGCATGGGATGAGAATGCAATACTTTATGCATATCTCGAGGAATCATTGAGGGAATGACCTAATTTTCAGTGATGTCAAGAGTACAAACAAAACAGAATAAACACACAAAAGTAATTAATGAGAAAACAAACAATAGAACACAGTTAAAAACAGTCACATTCAAGAGCAGAGTAGTTTCTAATCATGGTTTTTAATTGACCTATATGTACAATTGTGTTAAGTTTAAATGTGTGTGGTTCCAAGTGTGTGTGGCACAAAAACTAAAAGCAGTTTTCCCAAATGTAGTGTTTGCACAACTGTGAGCATTAGCCAATCAATTAAATTTGTCAAATAATGACTATAGGACCGATTTGATAAGGAAGTGATATATGATGGCAAGTTGCCATTAAGGGCTTTATAAATAAATAGAAACCAATGCCTGTCACATCTTACTACTAGAGCTGCCCACCCAACCCATTGCTGTCATTTACAGGTCTTCGTAACCAATCTCAGATTGCCTCTGTAGGAGCACAGCATGATCAACAGTGTCAAATTCTTTTGTTAAAATGACAAAGAGGGCAGCGCAATTTTACCATTAGTCAATGGTAGATACAATATCATCAAGAAGCAAAGTAATAGCAGTGACAGTACTATGTTTAATTCTGAAACCAAATTGATGTGTTGAATTTTTTGACAGGATCAATTTGAGGTGATTGTTAACTAATGAATCAAGACTTTATCAAGACAGGACAGTTTGGAAATTGGCCGATAGCTACTGAGAAAATAGAGAGATTAAAGAGATATGTAATTTGTTTGGCAATAAATGGGCCACGGAGCTTTAAAAAATAAGGGTCTACTTTATTCTCCCCAGCTGCTTTCCTGCAAAGTGCCTCCTTAACAAAAGGGGAAGTGAAAGCCTGTAGGGTGAACTGAGAGGTACGTTTTAAAGAGGACACGTAAGTCAAAGGCTTAATAGTAAGAGCAGATCCTAAATGCACCATGTCGAAAAGCTTCCTAGCAGCAGCAAAATGTATGTTTAATGCATGGAAAATCTCTGACGTATGTCATTTTATGTATTAAGGAGTCATTAAACATAACATAAGGAATGGATAAAAGGGGATTTGTTTTTTACATTCACTGCTTTCCAAAATGTTTGGACTGGTTTGTACAAGAGCTAGAGATGAATTATATATAATAAATGGCTCGTTTGTCTAAAGGAGGACCCTTCCAGTCCTAGCTATTCTAAGGCAGGCTAGAGGACAGGGTTCAGTAAGGCCAAGCACAAAAACAGACTATTTCAATCATTTGCAAACCGGTTTAGTCACCTAGAACCAGCATTTGTTAGTTACTTCAGGATTAGACAGCTGAGGGTGGTACACTCCCACAACATTAATAGTATTACTTAATTTCCAGAGCAATAAGTTCAAGAGAACAAAGTAAGTCTTGAGCATTTCTTTTTGTCAGATTCTATCAAATATAAAGTTAATGTAGATTTTGCTTAATTTTGATCTAATAGTCAATCCTGCCAAAAGATGTCTGTACGATGACTTTATATTACCCTCACCATTTACATGATGTTTAAATATGGTGGTAATATGCCTGTGCCACTGCAGTATCACAAAGTTTAGTCTGCAGCCGTACTAGTAGATCTGTGGGGCTGCACTTAGCTCAAAGCACCGCTGTACCTAATGTCAGCATGCTAGCATGCTCACAATGACAATGCTAACATGCTGATGTTGATCAGGTATAATGCCAAGGACACATTAATTTAGCTGCTAACAGACATGCTAACATATGGTAATTGGCACAAAAATCAAAGTACAGCTTTCTCAGGTTTATTTCTCATAAGATAAAAGAGTGAACAAAAGATTTGACATGACGATGGCGCTAGATAAAAAGTTAAGAGATTAGAATTCATCCTGTGGGGTATATAGATGTGTGTGCCATGGTAGTCCATCCATTAGTTGAGGGTGGCTGTGGCTCCGGAGATAGAGCGGGTTGTCCATTAATCCCACAGTTGTTGGTTTGATCCTCCTGTCCACAAGTGTCCTTGGGAAAGACACTGAACCCTAAGCCTGTGTGAATGAGTTTGTGAATGGGTGAAAGAGATCAATCTGGGAAGTGCTTTGGAAACAGTTAAGGTTGAAAAAGCACTATATAAGTGAAGTCCATTTACCATTTGCGACATGCTGGTCACTGACAAATGTCGACTTCATGGTGGCGCCAGAGGAAAGGTCAGGAGGTCACCAAGGTAATTAGGATTCATCCTTTAGACACCGTGGATATATAGCTACCCAATTTCATAACAATCCATTCAAAAGTGACCAAAGTGGTGCACTTACTGGTCAACAGATCGACATTGGCCACATTTCTAGCCATGCCAACAGTGTGGCTCTGTAGATGGCATTCTCCTTAATTCGAGCTAATTTGTCTGTTGCCATAAAGGACAGACGTGGCTTCGATGGTCAGATGTTGCCAGCAGCTATATGCAGATGACTCTGCACAGGCAGCTGTGGCCTCTAGATATGGTGCACTACGCTGTACTGCTGCCAATACGATGCACCTCATAGTCTGCCTAAGCCTATCGCATTTTAAAAATCCGCCCTCTCCCCATATTCTCTTTTTTACCTTCACGGTTCACATGTGCATTGCTTGGGGGAGGATTTTGCAGCTGGGACTATGCAATTAATTGGATAGGGGGGCCAGCTTCTATATTAATACCACCTCGCAAAGACACACACCCACCACAGCTGGCTCTAGATGGTGACATGTTTGAGCAAATTATTGTGATTCTACATTACTGTTATTATCTACATTATCAAGCATTTGCAAAAGCAAGAAGTCAAAGCAGGAGCTGCATCAGGACAATAAGGGGACTGCAGCTGGCTTCGTGCGGAGACTCGGAACTAATGCAGCATATTAGGATTTCTTGCCCTGGCTTTTCTGCAGTTGGATCCCAAGAACTTTAAGATGCTCTGTTGTCCTCACACCTTTACTTGTGCATCCTTCTTCAAAGCCTTATCAAGAAGGCACTTTCAGAGCAAACTGTCACGGGTGTGCGAGGTACAGTGAGGCAGGGAAAGGACCGGGAAAGCAGACAGTGCAGGCAGCCAGGAGCAGTTCAATGATTTATTTGCAGTAAATGAGTTCACATGCGGGTAACGCAGGTAGACAGGCAGGCAGGAGGACTGGCAACAGGTAAGTCCAAGTCCGGAGACAAAAGCATGAGGAACATTCCCAGGGGCAAACCAGGAACATGGAAAGTAAACACAGGGCACGCAGTACAAGCAGTTGAGCAAACAGTGACGTAAACAGGATGATTCGATAATGGACAATGGAAAGGATCCGGTAAATATAGAAAAGGGACGAACGTTGGAATCAGGCGGCAGGTGAGCGCTAGAACACAGGTGAACCTAATTAAAGCGGGCGGGAAAAGAGCAAAGACACGAAGTACATCGTATCGTAGTGAACAGAATAGTCCGTCTGTAACACATGTGAACAGGGTGAGGAAGACGTTTCTGCCCCAACTGATACAAACTTCTTTTGAGCTCCTCAACCTGGCAGAGCCAAGCAGGGAGGACGGCGTCAGCTAGGGACAAAACCGAGGAATGAGGATCAAAGGTGGAGAGGTGGATATACGGCCTGGGCAAGAGTGAGGAGCAACAGGAGGTGTTGATGGTAGGAGGAAGAAAGAGAGAACGCGAATAGAGAGGCAGCTGTTTGGTAACGTCTGAGACTGCGACCGACTGGTTAATTGAGTTCTATCAGTAACAAGTAACACAGATGCAACAAGATAAAGTGAGGGAAAGTGTCATCCTGAGATAAATGGAGCTTCATTTAACCAAGGTCTTTAACCACGAATATCTATTTAGGACAAAAGTTACTCTTCCTTCAGCTGCCAGCTGGTTCTCAGTCGTCATATAGGTAGTAAACCCACTTAACCCCTTATTCTACTGTAGACGTCTTTAAATCCAGTCAAAGAGGAATAAATCTTGAAACAAAGATACAAAATCTTGAGAGCTAACCGCGAACCTTCGATGAGAAGAGTGATGATGTTTCAGTTGCAAATGACCAGTTAGTAAACCATCCTACGCTCCCTCTCCCAGTGGACCCGCAAGTGTAGGAAGGCAGCTCACAGCTTCTAACCCAACTGACTCAAAACACAGTTTTCCCTGCATACTTTGAAGTGAGAAGGAGGATAAACACGAGCAGCGAGGGGAGAAAGCAAGCGTAGGTCAGAGGATAGACTGATGTAGAACAATTTAATTTGACAGTGTGTGTTTGTTATCTAACCACTCCATTCACAAAAACTCACCAAGCACAGAGTAAGTATCATGGCACAACAGTATAAAGCAAACAAACATGATAAAACAAGTTATGTTTCAGTTATGTATGTGCTAAAAAGCAGTGGTGGGAAGTAGTAAAGTGAAATATGTTTCATTTTTCTTCTCTAAATTTATCTGTCAGCTATGGCAACTTATTACTTTACAAATTAAGAAAAAAAACATGATAAGTTTATAAAATGCAATGCACTGTTTAAGATTAAACTAGTGGTTCCCAACCTTGTTTTGGCTTACAAAAGAGCATTGTCCAATTGTGGCCCCCTGTCATATTTTAAATGTCTATGAGGTGTTTGAAGTGTCTCCAAAGAGTGATTTCAGCTATAAATGTCTGAGCTGGCTTTATTAAAATAACTGCTTGAGGCCCAAAGAGGTATGGTTATCTGATATTTCCCAAAAGATTACAATAATAGATTAATAGAAATCTCCGTAAAATCAATTATATTTGTAATAAAACACAGGGGCGAGTGTACTTGTACTTAGTATACTCTTAGTGATAATACTTATGTACTTTTACTTACTGTAAGTAGGTTCATGAATTACAGCCCTTTAAATTGTAATGGAGAGTTGTTGCATTGTGTTATTGTTAATGCTAAGTACTTCATCCACCGCTGCTAACAGGTTAGTTGATAGACAACCTGCTCATATTGATTTAATGCACAAAGTGATATTGCTTTATGGCACAGAGCTGGTGTGGGTCATAACGATCCGATGATGGCAATGTCATCTCTGCATGAGACGGAACAGTATATGGAAATAGTGACAGTGTGGACAGCAAAGTGGCAGCTTGATAAATGGTGGCAGAATGAATTGGGTGTATGATTACAACCACTTTACAGCTCTGGGCCAGCACCACATCACTACTTCCTATACTTCCTCTTTGATGAGTCACCCCTGCAAGCTCCACTTATATTCCCTTCATTCTACAGTAAATAGGACAGACATACATTAGACAATTCCACTTATAGCCTCATTGGCGTTTGAAAAACCTTGCGTAGCTCATTTTTGCTGGACTAACAAAAGAGCGTGGGTCATTCGATTATAGCCATAACACGAACATGTGGCGTGGGTGTTAACAGATGGTCCAAGTTATCTGGACCAATTGCTTGGCCTGTCCCGCAAACATGGCATTCTCCCACACAATGACTAATGCCGACTGCTGCATTTACTGCTGCAGACACAGAGAGATACTAAGGAGGGTAGACATGTGGAATGACTTATTCAAGGGGGAAGTGGGCAGGAAGAAACATGAAATTAGCACAAATAGATTATCTGTCGACTACAGGCAGGCAAAGAGCAAGCCAAGCACTGTGGAGGGAGAGGGAGGGAGAAAAAAAGTAGATTGACTTCTTGTTTGTTCCTCCCTTAGGGGAGATTCGATAGAGCCATCACTCACCAAATTGCTGATCTGTAGTTGAAACAGCTGTATCCAAAGCTCACATGCACTGAACTACACTGCAATTAGAATGCACCAATAGTATGACCCATGCACTGTCTAATCTTTTATATCCATTACAATTTTGTATGCCTCAGACGAAATCTTTGCTTTATCATTCTTCTGGATATTTGTGGGTTGTAGTAGTGTGGACTTGTTCCAACAATATAGCAGAGTAGTGGGAATGCTTAAAGTAATAGTTTAACATTTTGGGAAATATACTTATCTGATTTCTTGCCACGGGTTGGATGGGAAGATCGATACCACTGTCAAGACTGGAGTGGTGGTATCAATCTTCTCATCTAACTCTCGGTAGGTAGGTGAATAAGCCTATTTCTCAAACTTTTAAGTCATTTAAGTAATAAGATAATTTGTTGCCAAAGATAGATTGTCCTCTGTCCTCCAGAAACTCCACTGGCTCCCTGTCCCGCAACAGATCCATTTCAAAGTCCTTCTCCTCACCCGAAAAGCTCTTCATAAACCAGACCCCCTCATAGCTCACTGACATGCCCCACCACCATACTCCTTCCTGCAGCCTCCACACTTCTGATGCCAACCTCCACCACTCCGGACCAAGCAACGAACCTGGGGCGACAGAGCCTTCTCCAAAGCTGTCCCCTCCCTCTGGAAGTCTCTCCCCAAACATTATATTATGTTAGTTGTTAATTTATGTAAAGTGTCTTTGAGTGCTATGCAAAGCGCTATATAAAAAAACTGTATTATTATTATTAGAATAATGCACTCTATTCTACTTCGCACTGCACATCTGCAATAGCGTGCCAAGTACTATTATTGCACAAGATGCAATGTGTACATTTTTTTGGCACATGTATATATGCCAAATAATGAAATCAAAACTCCATTAAGTGAGCAGGAATGATGGCATGGTGACAATGGGCAATATCATTGCTACGGATGGATTTCATACCAATTTTAACTCATATTTCAATGAATTTTCAGATATAATTCACATCTGAAACCAAACTGTTTTACAAGTCCAAACATTTCTTTGATGTAACATCCAAAATATTTCACATATTAGGTGAGCACTCACAAAAGGTTCAGACGTTGAATCTTCTGCATTTATTGCTAATCAAAGTCAATGTAAACTTAAAAGGGTACTCTACTGATTTAGCGTTGCACTCCTACAACTTGACCACTAGAGTTTGGCCGCAGATTCAGGTGTGCTATGCTAGCAGCGGCGAATCTAGCCTCGAGCCACTAAAGAGGCTACAGAGGCCTGGTAAGCTCACTTCCTTCTATCTGCACACCCCCAGAATTATTTTATCATTTTCAAATTTGTAGTCTTCAGCACCTACTGGCACGGACTCAAGTGACATCACTTGAGGCAATAAATCAGAATTCAGGCAGCTGCCTCTGGAGGCACAATATACTTTATAACATTAACATTTTCATATATGCAGTAGTACTCATCTTTAATGTATGCCACATCCAAAGGATCTTTCCAAGAGTTGAATTGCCAGAGTTGCACTGCATGTGATCTCAACACTAGCAGACCCAGGGAGAATTAAAACCAGACCGAGAGTTGTCTACGGCAATATCCTGAGATGGGGGGGTTCATCGCCAGTGTGGGGATTCACAGTGAGTGAACAAGACTATCTTTCCATGAGGCTGATGGGGAATCTAAAGCAGAAAAAGGATGGTGCATCTAATAACAAATTTGCCCCTTCAAGTGAATTACCTGCCTACCCTGCAGTCACAGTGATGGTGAACCCTTGAGGTTGCTTCTGTCTTCCCTGATAATGCCCAGTAACACATATATGCTTGGAAAATTGAATCACAACTCCCACAGGTTCTGGGGCAAATTGGTGAAACAAACTTTCCTTTCCTTATCTTCTGTGTTGCTGTACGCAAACAGGGTAGAAACAAGCTGGAAGTTTAGTTTAGTCTTACATTAATTTGTATGCACTGACAGCGGGAAACACGTTTGGAACTAACCAGATTGGGAGGTTTTTTAAAAACTGGACTATAGAAAGCATTGTCCTTGTAGATTTCGTCAATTAAAAACCATGACGGTGGCATAATATAAACGTAGTGCCAAAAATCCCACCTACAGATTTTGCTGTTAGGTGTATTCTTTGGTTTGTGGTGGGAAGTGTTTTTCGCGGGTATGTAGTTGGTGTTTATCCCTTGAGTGGTGGTACAGAAATGGAATGGGGCTGGGTCTTCGTATATAATTCAAGGCAGAGACCCAGAGCCCCTTCAGGGACAAGTCTACTCTGCACAGGAGAAATAGAGCGAGACAGGGAGCTGGGGACAGAGCCCGAAAGAGAGAAACCGAGAGCCAGAAAGAGATCCTTCAGTATGCTGAATCTTCTCCACCTTTAATTACTCTGTATTGATCGCAGGCAGGAGGGGGGGAAGAGGAGGGGGGGGGGGATCGAGCGAAGAGGGAGAGACAGTTGGCCAAATTGCAGACTGTAGTTACTGTATAGCATGTGAAAAAGAAAGGCGGAGCAATTATGCCAAACTCACACGGCAGATAATTAGAAAATTCTCCCACCTCTCCACACTTCCTCTCTCCACATACCCATTTAGCGGTGCTGATACAATAAAACAGTGAGGGTGTCAAATTCATTTAAGTCACCGGGGCTGCATGCATTGTTCACATCCATCTCACAGCTCCATGCTTGGTTTGATTTGAAATTCTTTGCATCGATTTCTTTCGCCCCAGTGCCTTTGGTCTGGTCCTTCCTCGTAATCAACCATAATAGAATGGTCACGCATGACACTCCTGGCTTCCCCGTAACAACCTTAGCTACATGTTACAGAGGCAAAGAGCTCTGCTTCTGCAAAGTTGTGCTTCTTCCTTTTCTTTTCTATCTTTTCTAGGTTGACCTACTTTGGCAAAGAGCTTAGGTCCCTTTCTTTGTTTCTCACACTGTTCTGTCTGCAATCTGCAAGCTCTCCTACTGTATTTCCCTCCACACCCCCACTCACTCCTGATCCAGGCAGATGGCAACTGAGTCCAGCACAGTGAAATATGCCAGACTCAACCTCACTGCCCCTAAAAAAAAAAAAAATCGCTCCCGCTGAGTCTCACAGAGCTGTATTCCGGGGGTTAAGGAGCTTATGTCTCGTATACGACGCATGGAGAAAGGGGTTGAGCAGTGATTCGCCATGGCAGGGGGAAAAGGAGAGTGAAGCCTCTCTGTGTTGAGTGTATCTCATTACGGCTGAACTGTGTGTTACCTTTGGTAAACAGCGGGGGACATTTCTCAGGCGAGCGTCACTCTAAAAGCAGCGGGCTGGTAAACGACTGTGGCCCGATGGTGGCGTACAGCCATTGCTCAAACCTACAGCCCCACAGGGATGTATGAGTTCGGCCATGATTAGTCAGATAGAATAAATAATCTGCGCTTATGACAGCCCCTTTCATTTCAGCGGGTGTTGAATGGATGTCCCATCCAACTCTTTTGTGTTAGTAAATTCCCTCCAGTTATTTTTGCTGAATGACCTTCTCAATCACGGGAAAAGTCAAAAATTCGATTTCTGAGCGAGGCATTCATTATCATAGCCCCTTGTGCTCAATGGTACCTGCACATTTACAGTACATTAGAGAGATGTGTAGTATGGCTGTACTCCATTTAAATACCATATTAAGGAAATCACCATATTCATTAAATAGCTTGAAGGCATTTGACAATATTAATGCAAATAATGTCACAGCAGCAAACATATTAGTACAGTACGACGGTGTAGCATAATGATAGCAGAAATTGGGGTCTGACTATTTTTGTTATTATTACCTGATGCTAATCCTCACACTTAACTGAGAAAACTCACATACCACATTGGTAAGAGCAAATTATGTTTGCTGTGACTGAGCAGGTCACTTCTGATGTTGCTATTTGTAGTCTAGTCTATCTTCAAGCCTAGGCTCACTGTGACACAAACCGCAGTTGAGAGCCACAGTCTGGCAGCCTGGCTACAACACTTCTACACGTATCTTGGAATTGTTGTGACGTTCCGCCACTCTGCTCTTCTGTACTGCGAGCCTCTCATGTGTGAAAAGCAAAACAAGAGTAATTAAATCTTCATTCCTTCACCCCTACAACCATATTCACATCTATTAAATTGAAAAAGCACACAGTGTAAAAGTGATCCACTTAAGTCTATGCCCCAATGAGTCCTGTAGTAGCGGCAAAAAGCGGGGGAAGCTTTTGTCGGCCTTTCCGCTAAAAGGTATAATGGCGTCTTGTTTTCATGTTATATGACCCTCTGTGGATTCCTTAAATCAAACACTAATTACAACGTGCAGTGACTTGACGGCTGAAATGCTACCTCTAATGTCTTCCACAGGCTAATAGACAGCTGAGTGAATTTGGCGTCCAAAATAGAGTGCATCAGCAAGCTGTAAGCAGCTTTGTTAATTAAGACATGCTGACAACTGGTGAACTCTGCACATCATTATGGATCCGATGCCTAATTGGAAAGACTGGTAACGGTGAATGCATTTTTCTTCCCTATTGGGTAGCTGTGCTGTTGCTGCACTATAACCACAGAAAAACCACTGAGGTATGAGCCTATAGAGTCATCATTACATTATCAGTCCTAAGCATGTACCTTCACAGAAATAGCCCACCCATGGCTGGATTAGCGTGACACTGGCTCCCCAGGGTTAAAATCTCTTGTCGGACCTGTATTGATCCAGATCCTTTAGTTGTTTGGGGCAAATCCCCTTTCAAATGTGTAATTGATCAAATTACCAAAAGGAATAGACATGGACACCTGGGACTTTTGGGATTCCTAGGGGTCTGGGGGGTAATCCAGCCTTTAGTCTTCCACATGACATGTGTACATAATAATTCAGGTCTTACCTGCCCTGGACTTTGATGTCAGAGATGGCATAGAAGTATCTGGACAGGTTGTTCTCATCCACCATTGTAGCTCCTGTAGCGGGTCGGAGCAGGCGGATTCTCAGGTCTGTGATGGTAAAGAAGTCCCTCAGGTTCTTGGTAGTGTCCAGTTGGCCATAAAGTGAAGCCATGTTGTGAAGCCGGGGCCCAGCGAACAGCGCAAAGCGGTCCTTGATCTCAAAGCGCACTGTTTTGTCATACTTCCACACGTAACCTCGTGAGTAGTCCTCAGTGCAGATTATGTCCAACAGGGTATGCTGAGTCAGGTCCTGCACTGCCTTGGGCTCCATGGTGAAGGCATCCAGGCAGTCAGTGGCATAGAACTGGTACGGCTGCCAGGTTCGTCCATAATCCAGCGACTTTTCTAGGACCATCTGTTCAGGGCGGCCTGACTCAAAGGTGAGGACGATGTCGTCGGTCAGCTCGATGGTCTTGTTCCAAGATAGCGTGATGTTGACCAGGAGCGCCTTTGGGTACTTCTTCCAAGATGTGGACTGCCAGAAGGTTGTGGGGTTACGGCCCTCAATGTCGAACATGAGCTCCGGGGGATGGGCAAGTTCCTCTGTGCTGGCGTCACATTCATTATTACACATATAGGGGTTCTCCTACATAGAGAGAGAGAGTAGCAAAAACAAAACAGAGAGGGAGGAAGTAAAAGTCATGAGTTATTAGTCTTGATGAGAAATAATAAGAACAAATTAGGTCATTTTGAGTTGATTATGAAGAGAACTCAATGTAAGCATGGTGTCGTATCTGTCATAGACCACCATATCATTAGAAGAGTAATTTAGGGATCAGCTTTACATGAAGCCAAAGCTGAATCACAATGAGGGCATCATGTCACATGGTCTGCTTGGTGTAGTTTGTAGTCATGTATGAATATGTGAGGCCACAAAGCTTTATGTTGCATATTTATCTTTCAAGAGTCTGCCAACACCTCAGTTAATTCTTGTCATTCTCTTGGCATTTCCTCCTCTCTGTTGTCACTGCACCATGTCACTACAATATCACATCATGTCATTCCCAATCCTGAAATTAGAGAAAGTTTTCTCTTGCTCTCCAATGTTGGAATCACTACTATAGTGTGGAACAGATTTAAACTAAAAACTGATTTAATAAAATTAATTGCTTTGAAAAAAATGTCTTTTCAGTCAAATTTTTGGGTGAGCTCATTCGGTTGTCAAGTAACTCGCAAGTATCATGGGTTGCTTTTGTACCTTATTTATGTTTTCTAATTTGATTCAGTAACACTGAGTACGTTCACTCTTTAAAACAGCTTGTGAACCTGACTTCACCTATATATATTTGGCTATTTAATAATTTCCATCAACTGAATTCATGGAGGGTCTATTTTTATCCCTCATGGCTGAATTTGACTTGCGGTTATCAGAGTTTCTTCGCAAGCTTTAAATTCATCACGCCCGTTGCTTGAAAGAGGTCTTTCCAAAAACATTTGTCCGATTTACCACAAATCATTACCAGGCGATGTTCTCTCCTTGCTCCCTGGGGGCTCCATCTAGCTGTCAGGGGGAGGAGGCACTCCTCCAAGAGGACCTTTCAAGTGCTACAAGCTCCAATTTATCAGGACAAGATAATCCACTACTTGATTAGGTGGGAGAAGTCACCCTGTGTGTGTGTGTGTGTGTGTGTGTGTGTAAGTCAGTGTGGTGATGTGGTGAGGAAACGGAGAGGAGCAGGCCTCAGATGTAAGACAGTCTAATGAAGTGGTGAGGCAGAGATGTGTAAGTTAGAGTGAGAAACAGCTCCATTCGGCTAATAAGCTTTGCAGGTTTTTCCCCGTCCTCCAAGGCAAGGTGACAATGAAACAGGGCTCTGTCAGGCCTTCTGACTGTTGGAGGGCCCCATTAATATCCTGTCTGGACCATCCCCTACAGGCTTTTCCCAGCACTGGACAGCAGTGGCTGGGGCGAGACGGAGGAAGGAGGAGGCAGACTGGCAGTGGAAAATTCCACTTGGGTTTTAGTGTACCGTTTCATGGTGGGAGGTTAGGTGTGCCATTAACTGCAGCATCTGGTGCGCCGTGTATCCATAGACAGATGTGTAATAACTCATATGCGACACTTATGCCTGCTTAGGGGGTGTGGACACTCACTAAAAAACACACTTGGCATGCAAGATGGCTGACCGTGTTGCAGTGGCATGTTGGAAATGTGCATTCATTGAGGGAGGGAGACCTAAAACCATTATTCAATGACGGAGTGCTCTGCAGGTGTAGATTTGTGAGGAGAGAGGAGAACACGCCCCTTTTCTTGCCCCCATTAAATATAGTTAATTATGCTGTATGTCTACTGTACCATAGTACTCTTACTCACGTGCAGTTTTTCGATTAGCACATCACATTTCGACTGGTGCTCTTATTATATGCTTGAAGCCTTATGAAATGTTCTCAGAGACATTTATATTTCAATGAAATCTCTGCCTTGAAATCAAGTTATTAGTTATACAATATTCTATTCTTACATTATCTCCTCACCCTCACACGTACAGACTTTTCTACCATATGTTCTTGTTTCATTCTTACTTATAAACAGAGATGGACAAAGTGCTCATATTCTTGACTAAAGTAAAAGTAGGAATATGTCTATGTAAAAATACTCTAAAAGGAGAACATTTCAAGGGTCTGACATAGAGTTTCCATCTCTGCCACTGGACGGTACAGCTGAAAATGTGTGAGGGTTTGTTCTCTTTCTACCCACTCTTCAGTCATCTATTCAAAACTTAACACCCCCTAAAAATCGTCGTCTTTTCCAGTGGTTTAACTTCTCAACCTTGCTGCGGTGATGTAACGGTGAAGCTGCTTTTCATCCTGGTGTTAAAAGTACAGACATATTCTCAGCAGAAATGACTCAAGAGTATCAAAAGTGAAAGCGCTTAAGTGCAGCAGAATGAGAATATAAAACAATAATGGTATATTATTTTATAAAACATTATTGGATTATTATTACTGATGCATAAATACTGGATGTAAGCAGCAGTTTCATCTTGTAGCGGGAGCTCATTATAATTTAATCTTGAACAATTTATCCTTAAAAATTCAATTAAATGTGCTTGTTACTTCCCACTACAGCTTATAAATAGATGCATTTATGCCACCATCAACCCCATAGTATGCCAGTGGGAGTTTGGTAGGGACTGCCCGACACCAAAGCCTCCATTGTAGCTGCTACCTTTGGCTCAAAGAGTAAGCAAACGCTGCTCCTGCAGCTGCAGGTCAAGCTTTTAGTTCCTTTACATCTAAATCAGACACACACTCACACACATTCTGCCATCCTCACCAGCACATCTCTGTAATCAGACAAAGATGTATCCCTATCGATCCGAGTGGCCGCGCAGCTGAAAATCTGCTGCGTGTAGCACCTGGCAACCTTGGCCAGTCGTCCAGCGCTCCCCGGAACACACAGGTTAAAAACCTTTCATTACTGTCTCCCCCGCTTCTCGCCTAACAACAAAATACCGCCTTTATGAAGATCAATAAACTCACTGGTCAGCCCCGGAGAAGGGAAGGGAGATAAAACGCTGAGTATACGGCCTCATGAAAATCAATGGCAGATTTCTGTGTTTTACTGTAGGGCAGCGCGGAGGGCTCTGTTAGCCGATTAATGGTTCGGCACACATTAAAATAATTGACAGCACCCGGCACTGCAGCATTTCTGTAATTACAAAAGATGTTTCTATTAATCCCAGTGTAATGATAAGTGGCCAGGACGGGGGACAGCCACCGCAGATTACAAAGCCAGTGCGGCGCATGCCGGAGCGGATAAGTCACGCCAAATTGGCGCTAATAGAGATGCAGCCGACCCACCCAAAACACAGTGGCTTAATCCGATTATTAGCATTGTGATGCAGTGAGATAGTGCGAGAGCAGCCGTGCGTGTGTAGGTGGGTGTTCATGCACGCCAACATGTTATGTGGCTGTGGGTGGATTTGACAAATCATCAGGAAGCTGCTCTAAATTCCGTTGGCGTTGTCCCCATTATTGTCAAACTGTTGAGGCTAATTTTACCAACCGACTAGAGGAATGAAAATCAACAATGCAGCGACGTAGAGGATAATGAATTAGGCTAATTCCATTTAGCTGCACTCCACAGACCAGAGTTATTTGTAGTGTTTAGGTCACAGCGAAGCGTGTCTCCCTTGCTTTGCCAGCCAAGGCTTTTAGACATGTTACAGATGGAACAATTCGCCTGATGCACTCACAGAGGTACGACAACATTTCATACCACTTGTCTGATGCAATTTAACTCTGAAACACTTGTAAAACAATGCACTATTTTGACTGCATATTCCTTTCTTCATGCCTCTAATTCTTAAGTTTAAAAAGATGCTCCTCTGCTGTAGCTTCTTTAGTTAGAATGAAATGAGAAGCCTGAACTTCATCCATTGAGAACTTTTTCTTACTCTTATGCAAATTCTCCCATTTTAATGATTTATTACTTGACTTGAATATGTGAATAACTACTGTACATACCTGGCAAACATACCACACTGCATTGATTCTTTTCTTCCCCCCATTCACGTGGGTTTTGTCGTTGTGGCTCTAAATAGATGACAAGGGGTGTTTCATCTTCTTTGTTTCAACTTTTACCATAACAACAAAAAAAACCCTAAGTACAAACATTTATGTAAAAAGTTGTTCTGACCAACATTTGTGTAATTTTCGGTTATTGATACAGAGGTCAAAGTTGGGATTCATGAAGAGCAGATACAAAAGCAGCGTAGAGCAGATAAGTAACAGAGGTGTTGACTGTGTCTAGTTTTAAAATAAGATATGACCGTGGCGGCTGACAGCCTTGGCCCGGCCACACCGTAACGCTGATGGAGGATGGGACTTGGGGGAATATAAATTTACTAACTGCTGACAAGCCATCTAGATAGATGGGCTCCCACCAATCAAACAAATCCGTTTGTGTGACAGATGTCTTGCACTTGTATAACCCAGATCACAAATTGAATCCACCCACCGTCTTTTACTCCTCCTACCTTTTCCTCTCCTCTTTTCTCTTCTTTCTTCCACCAATACATTCCTTTTTAAAAAATGATTCATGTGCAAACCAGATAGAAATACATCACGATTATTTCTTGTTTGTGACTTGAAAACCATTTTTTAGTAAAAAAAGAAGACATTCTTAAAGGATTGACATTGTGATGTATTGTGAAATATATATACAAGCTTCAGCTCTTTGTTCAGCTACTGAAATTTATCAGCTGTTTCTTATCAACTCATGTGACTCATCAGAGCCCCTAAACTTGTGGAAAATATTAGAGCAGGGCCTGTAGTGCATTTTGGATGAAAGGGCACTGACATCAAGCTTTTCCAGCCCATTTTACAGTTTGACCACTTCCTAATTTTTTAAAATTTGCAAATGTAGAAAAGAGGCAAACCAGCTGAAAATGAATGAAACCTTTAAAATATTTTGTAGATACAAACTATATTATACACAGTCTGATGATACTGACACTGTTATTGTGATTTATAATACAAAGTCAGCTGTCAATCATTTCAGCTTCAAGCGCTGGCTCAAGATATTTCAAATTAAAATTAAATTAATGGCACCATGCATCTACAGGTGATAATAAGTTGTGGGTATACAGATGACGTTTGGCACAACATTAGGCCGCCCCAATATCCATCCAGCCAACGCCCACACATGCAATCTTGCCTTCACTGTCATTGTAGCACAGAAGAGACACAAAGACAGATGGAGGGTGATCGAAGGAGTTTATCACTAAAAACATGTCAATTCCAGAGCCCAGGAACTCCTAATGATAGAAACAAGTTGCTTCCCACATGCTTGGCAGGTCCGGTAAGACACACTGTCCACATTGCATAAGGAATATATCGCACTCCCACCCCTATCCTTTGCATCTTCAGCTTCTCTCTTTAAAGATTCAATTGTCTTCTAGGAGAGTAATCTTTATCGGCAAAGAGGTTAAAAAGACATTAAGGTTAAAAATCTCATGCTGCATTTACAACGTCCATAAATCATTACAGCATTAATTTAAAAGGAGAATCAATAACAAAGGGATAATGCTTCATTGCACAAAACAGGAAGCGAGTGCTAGAGTTCCTTCCAGTAAAAGATGGAAACAGATTATTTCTGTTATAATTATTCCTGAGAAAAATGGGAAATAACAATACGTGATATTGTACCCAAATATCTCATTCCACCCTGGACAGGGCCGCTGCCTCTTGTAGGGCAACACATAATTTACCATCAGCTGCTGCACAGTTCAGCACCAGTTTCACTTACATTCACAAAGCAAGCAAATGCGTACTGTAATTTTGAGACATATACATCTAGTACAATGTTGTACTATGTGTGTGGATCAACAGGTAGAATGTAATACAGTAAATAATACAGAATATAGACCTTGTCCCCAGAAATGTGTTATCTCTTTCCTTACATCTATCCGTTTCCCTTCCATGTTTTTACCTCTCTTTCCTCAGCAAGGTGTGTGTGTGTGTGTGTGTG
>JAVQJF010028739.1:0-13330 GCA_036023855.1 Gadopsis marmoratus | reverse complement strand
ACAATGCAAAATCAGAACAGGATGTAAAACATGTTTTTCTCTTTTTTTCACTCCTTAGTGAAGGCAGTGTTATTCAAACTGAAACGTGCCAAAAAAACCAACTGAAAAAACGAATAAATTCTATACTCAAACTTCAATGTAACTATATACATATAATTCAACAGTGCAAAGTCGGAACATGTTACAAAACTATTTTTCTTCTTTTTTTCCCTAAACAATTCTTTACCCCTCATTTATCTATTTATAACATGCGATGATCGATTAATATGATCACTTGCTGTGTGATGGTTGCACAGGAAGTGATCATATTAATCGATTTTGGTCCAGTAAATGAATGTAATGCAAAATGTAGGTCAAACTGAGATTCGCTAGCGGCACTTCTGGCAGTCTCCTACGGACTGAGACAAATCTTCTCGAAAAACCACCGTAAGGGGAACTGCGTGACTTTGTAGGCGGGCTGTAGGCTGCCCACCCAATCAGAGCGCAAGTTCGAAACCGTACCGAAATATATGCATTCTGTGACATAAAACAAATCTGAGTTTTTGACTGGGTGGGCAAGACGTTCGTTTGGGTGGCCACTGCCCACCCATGCCCCTTGCTAAAGCCGGCCTTGTGTTTAGCGTTAATTTCTGCAGATCCCTAAACCGTTACTAACTAAACTAACTAAGCTACATTAAACTAAACATTTCTGCATAGAAGGTCTCTGGTATTAGGTATATAATATAAGGCATTATAGTAAAAGAAAAACTACTGTCGCTGGTATATGTATTAACTTTACATATAATAAAGTCGTGGAGGGCGGGAGTGGATGAACCCAGTTAAAGAGTAACTGTCTGTTAAGAACTGTTCATGAGCAACAACATATCCGAGTGCAAGCATCCAGTTTGATCAATCCAAGCGCAAACAGGGGCTTTTGAGTGCGAGAGCAGGGTTTTGAGAGAGTGCATTACAAAATATGCATCAATAAAATCAAATCAATAAATAATGCTCTCAAACCGAAAGAGCATGCTCTTGATTAAAGATAGGATTAAAGCGCCATACAAATGCAGGGAGTGTGTGTGTGTGTGCATGCATGTGTGTGTCTGTGGAGTGGGGGGCTTCCAGATGGCTCCCCCAATCAGATTAGATTGGGGGAGCCATCCTTGCTACTTTGCCACCCTGAAAAACAAAGTCATAGTCATCGTCTGATGGTCAGAAAAGCCACTGGCCTACATTACATCATGTCAGCTGCAGCTCTGCTTGCGTGATGATCATGGCATTAAGCTTCCATTTCTATCACTTAAAAGTGTTGCTATGGAACTTTGAAGAGAAGAAATAACACAATCTTCCTCTCACAAAGAATATGATGATCTGATGAATTCATAGGAAACAAGACAGTCACAGTCAGGTTTGCTGTCACAACCTTATTTAGTCTGGCATAACCCGTAGCTAATGATAACTAAAGGTAGCAATTTTTATGTAGATGCTGCTGCATAACTGACTTTAGTTTAATTTATTTAGTTTGTGCTACCGTACACTACATTTTACCATGTCACATACAAACATTTACTGTTTTTATTTCAAAGGTCAAACAGTTAGTCAGTTAGTGTTGATGGTTGGCTAATAATAAAGTCATAGTGTGTACAAATGATTCTAAACATGTTTGATGTTTATAACTGGGTCGAATGATTTCACCATCAGTATGTGTTCCTTTCTGGCTGCTATCAAGTCTGTGTATGTTTTTGGAAAATTCATGATGTGTAGGGATGCACCATTCCAGTCCATTATATCGGTACTGATACTGACCTCATTGAGCAGATCAGATATCCATGTTAAATACAGCTTTCTGTTCGACTCCAGTGGTAAGCTAACATCCACAGAGCTATCGCTAATACCTGCATGTGCATCACAATAAATACATAATGAATGTGAAGGTAGTAGTAGCCTGTGTGGACGCATGTACGGGACACTGAATGCAGCATGGACTCCCATCACTGCTGCTCATAGCGTGCTGTCTGTTTCCTGGTCCTGTTCACACATAGTTAAGCAGTGATGTGTAGTCATACCATACACATATTAAAGCAGTTCCACAGAGGTTCACATATTTCGCTTTTATCACAATCAGAAGCATGGGAGGAAAAGTCTGGTTGTTTGCTTAGACAGAAATAAAGGCTACTCACTTAGACTCTCACTCCATGTGTTGATCCTGAGAACCGGTTTAGGAAGGACACATCAGCTGTCCTCCTTGTCTACTGGGCACTTTGCCCTGGATGGTATCTGACAGGCTATTTGCCTTCCCTAGTTCATTTTAGTTTACAGTATTCACAGTCACATTCATTCATCCTCAGTGTTTGGTCAGTGTTGGCTATATTTGCTTACCTAAGGCCTAAATCTGTTGGTCATGAATCTGATTCTTTTTGTACATCCCCTTTTGATTGAAACGTGAAAGTGGATTTAATACCTGCCTAACTTGTGGTCTTCTTCTCTGAAGACACGTGTCAGAAAAGGGTGTTCTGGGATTTGAGGCCCTCTAATGTTCAGAGTTTTTTTCAGTGGAGACGACAGATACCACTGGATGATCCACAAGTTGTGACTTCTAGACAGGCATCACTGAAATGTATATGTTCAGCAGCGTCCCATTAAAGTTATGAGTTAATAACTTTACGTACAAGCGATTTTTCAGTAACATCTGCTGCACAGTGAGGTGCTGAGGCTGCAGAGAACACCAGGCTCTTCATGGTGTCAGCCACAGTTAATTTAAACAGTCATGTTGATGTTTCCAGGAGGAATGGACTGCCTTCCTCTAATCAACATTGACCACTGCTTCATATTTTCAGCTCCTGCCGTCAGTGATGCTGATAAATGTGCCGAGGTTAGCCAAGATTTGAAAGTTACCTGTCTTAGAACTACAGTGACCTGGCCTTCAACAATGCCATGCAAGCCTGATGAAGGTTTCCTATCAAATGAAAGTGAAGAATTTTGGTTATTAGAAAGTCCTTACAAGTGTGTGTGGTGACTGGATTGAGGCCACCAAAGCCGCAGAGTTCAGCAGGCTAACTGTCTATCTGTGGCACTCCAAACCCAGCCTGGATTAACCTCTGTGATGCCTCTGATCTGGTTAGCAGTGCTTACGTCGCAGTGCAGCTAGCACTAGCACTAATCCCAGAGCAAGCATATGACACAGATGTCTCCGAAACATGAGGAAACCTTTTTTCATGTACCCTTATTGTAAATATGTATTTCATTTCATTTCCAAGAATTAGGGCTGTACCTAGTTTCAAACTGGAAATCTGTTATAATATAAGTTTTGAATTGACGTCAGAAGCATAAACATGGACTATAAGTACTAATGTTAATAAATTGATTGAGACTGACACCGGCACAACGGAAGTAAAGTAGTCATAAGGCCTGGAGTGTGGGAGGATTAGTACTAATTGAAAGTTAAAGCAAAAAGAGGAGTTTTCAGCTGAGATTCAGCTGTGAGCTGTCAGACTGTCTGACGTTAGCAGGAAGATTATTCCCGAGAAAAGACCCTGCAGCCAACTGACTCCTTTTCCTGAATGAAGAAATACACTTAATAAATTGTTTAAGAGGAATGAGTGATTAGTTATATACATATTATATACATATATTTTATACACATAGCGATGGCGGTTGCTCCCCAGTCAGTGTGTTAGTCCAACTACTAGCATGTTGTAAATGCTGTTTCAGAGACCTTTCTTCCATGACCATATGCAAAGTTATAGTGGAAAAAACAGAATGGGCTTCAATTTTGACTAAGGACGGTGAAGTTGGTAAGCAGGAAGATATCTTGAGAGCTACTCGCACAAGATTAAATGCTTGCTCCAGCTCCACCATTAGGCTACATCCACTAACCATTGTTTCCATCACTGGGATGATTATTTTTTTGATTTAGAATAATTTTTGGCGATACATTTTCAGTCGACTAATGAATAACTGACTAATCATTCTTATGACTAGTCCATATTGAAATTAGCACAGCCTTCTCATTCAGTTCAATGATAGCACTACGTTTGAAGAGCAGATGTCATGATGCAAAGGGACCTGGCAAACTAAAAACCTTTTCCTGCAAAGCAATGAAACATTGGCCAGTCAAATATATTCTTGGTAGATGACCTGAACGGAAACCACAAGCCTGAATGCCAAGCTGGTGTTTCAGGCATACGCTTCTCTCCTCTTTTTTTCAGAAGATGTCTCTCCTGGTTCAGAAGAGGAAGCAAAGTCAGTGTCAGATCAACAACCATTTCCAAACAAACATGGAAGAGACGATCTTGTCAAAATACCTCTAAAATGGTTTCAAAGATGTTTACTGGTTCTTTTATTTCTAAAAAGGGGATTTTATTTGATGGAGTTCCACAAGGCAGGCTGGTGAATAAAAAGCTGTTCTCGCCTACCTGATTAAGGCAGTAGAGTAAATCTGTCTGTAAGATGTGATCTGTCACTCTGTGGTAAACTCATTAGCTCGGGAAGATATCAGTTTCGCACTTGTGCTTCTTAACCGAACCAGGACTTCTTCAGTGCTCCACTGCTGCACCTCAGGGGTTGCTTTCTGAAACTTTTAGAGATACATTCATCTTGGATTCCTAAAGAATATATTCTTAAAATCCAGCTTTTCTTCTATTGATTTCTTGACATACGCCTGTGAAGCCCTGTATGCTGTCATATAAAGGCTGTGCACATAATATGAAGGTGGGCTAACTTTTAACAGTGCTAGGAGGGCCTACTTTTGCCATGGGCAACAATGTGTACAGTGATTGTGTGCTTCCTCATTCGCCACGTTATCAAATGCTTGATAACTGTGTGGAGTTCCAGGAACTGCTCCTGTGGTAAGTCCACCTGTTTGAATGTAGTGTGTAGAAGTATGATGCTCTCCAGAGTTTGCTTATGAAGCTCAGAGTGAGTGAAATGAAGCGAGATCAATTTGGAAAACAGTGGTCCAGGGTTACGATGTACCATGAAAAGTCTACTGATTAATAGGTCAAGTGCATCATTGTCCTACTGTTGGATAGACAATGTCATTAGGTTTCATGGCACTATTTCATGAAAGTAAACAGGTGTGAACAGCTTTCATGTTTTAAGAAAGACCAGACAATATATCAAATCGTTTTTCTAATTAAACAGTGTTATCGTATTATACCCATTAATCTATTACAGTAAAGACATGTGAGTGGGACCGCAGCACAGGTTACAAGATCCCTCTGGTGTATTTGGAAGCGCCAGTCTTTTCAAAGGGTTCTATAGATGCTGTTCAATACCATCTTATGACTTATTGATTAAATGAAATCCAAATATCAGAGGTTTTCTATGTGTCTCTAAATCTTAAATCAGTAGCACACATTTTCATTGTTAACAACGACCAGTTCCAGACTGACAAATTAGAAAGTAACTTATTCCACTTCAATGCTCTAATGTTCTCAAAACCTTAAGCTGAGAAGTTGATATTGTTTGTGTCAGATGTCGAACCTTACAGAGCTGATCTTGCCAAATGCTCTGCATAGATTCTTAAAGCAAATTGTAAATGAATAGCCAGCTGAAAGGGTTAGTGAAATTATCTCCCTGTATCGTCCTACAATTTGCCCACTACTGAGTTACCACTTTGATAGTGTTTGTAAACATTTGGACACATATGTATCTAAATGATAAGATGGGATAATTTAGTGGGATATGACATTTGTGTTGTTTTCCTATTTGGATTTCCAAAGATTCCTCGATAAGGACAGAGGGTAGGCTTTCTTCTGGCAAGTGATACTGTCTCAGAGTATTCTAGCAAGGCACTTCTTTTTTCTCTTGTCACCCATTTCAATAATCTCAGCAGATGGAGACGCTTCTTACACTAAAGAACTAAGTAGAAAAGCTAAGAGCAGCGGGTGAAAACTAAACTCTGCTCCCTTCAGTACTCAATGCAGACAGTTAGCAGTACTAATAAAGTATTGAGGGCTCATACCCAGTCCTGCTTCAGTACCTGCTGCCAGAGGATTATTATTTTTAGGCTTACAAGAATTTATTGTTCATTATAAACACTGTATTTGTTTATTGCAATGACATTGTTAAACAGAATTCAAACATAAATTGTTCATTTAGTTTATTTTTTGTGAGGGGCTGCTGCACCTGTTGCATCTTAATTCTCATGCCAGATTCACAATATTTGCACTTCACAATTTGGTCATGTGAACTCACATATTATTAAGAGAAATACATTATTCATGGTCACAGTCAAGTCCACCTGCAGAACAGCTGTCCCTTATTAATCTCCTTTAACTGCTCCAGTCTCATGATTTACCTGTAACACCATCTGTTGTGTTAAAACATCAGATTTCCACACAGTTCTGGTCACGGTTCAGTTATAAAGCAACCAACAGCTCTGTCAGTCAACCACACTGACTGGTAGAGGAGAGGAGTTTGGATCAACGTCTGGCTCAAAAGGAGTTTAGCTGGCTTCGCTGCACTCAGCACCAGAGGAGCCAATGGAAACTGCCCTCAATTACCCGTCAACTACCCCTCTCATTTTCCATCACAGTTAGTTGATTTTGAGACAAGACTTGGTTTGTAAAGTTTACAGCCTGCTATGCTCTTCTGACACAGCTAAAAAAAAAGAAAAAAGATTTGACTGACCAAATGCAAGTCGAGGGCTTTCTTGACTGATGAATCAAATCATCAACGTTTAGGGGGCAGCTTTCATATTTCTCTATCAGGACGGGTTATAGAGCCCCCCAATCTGTTACAACAGCCATAAACAAAACAAACTGCTGTCTTACTTTGAACCAGGTGATTTTTTTCCCCATCTTCATCTGTGCAAAACCATCCACGTAAAATCTAACTACCATCTATGTTCATTCTCTGTTCATTCTTCATAAGCCCCAGCTTGAAAACGAGGGCTGTGTGTTACAGTTTCAGTGTCCAGTTAGTATTTTAAAACTCACTGGATTGGAAAAATAAATTGGTGTGCACTAAGCTAATAGCAGTTTACAGATGTATTCTCTCCTCCACTATGTGTTTATACTGTCTTTTTGTGAAAAAACACCCGTGGCCACTTGCTCAGCTTGAACATCTGGGCAGCAACAGCTGATAGAGAAAAGTTCAGAGTTCAACAGCTGATAGAGAAAGGTTCAGAGTTCAGCGAAAAGTTGACTACTCACTCTGTCACTTTTATTTGGGTTGCACAGTGCTCAGTCTGGGGGTGGGGGGGGCTGGCCCCCTGGTGGCCGCCCATCACATCATTAAGCCTTGTGTCTTTTCAGATAGGCCTAGCTGTTACTGTGTTTCCCTTCTTGTTCTCTCTAGTTGCTACTTGCAGTTTAGCAGCTCACAATGCACCGATCCAACTGATTCTGGTACTTCAACCAAGGGCATCTGTTGATAGTGATCTGATACTAGTGCCCTTATTCTCAAATTGGACATCTGTGGAGCCTCCTGTGTGGAACTCATTGGAATCACTTTATGTTAGGTAACATTAGGCCAGGGATTGCTGTGGCATTAAGAAGAACTGAGTCTGCAGTAAAATTGGTGGATTTATGAATTACAACAATTGTTTCTATTTTTTCTGAGTGTTTTAATTGTAAAATGTTTGTACATGAAGTTGATGATACAGATGTTTTAAAACGAGTTATTTTCTTGAACTCTGACAAGGATAGCATAATATGAAACATACAACTAACTGTGTTGGTATTTTAATCTCATGTTTCACGGATTCCTTCTGTAATCTTGGTGGTGACTTGTTGTACATCACATTCGTATATCGATGCATCAGAAGCTGTTGACGGTCATGTGCATCGGAGGAGCAAACTATTACTAATAAGTTTAAGGAAAGATCCCATACACTGTCCAAAATTCATATCCAGAACACATTAGCAAACACTATTTTGATCTGGAAACTATGATCATCAGGTCTCCGAACAAATATAGCAGAGATGTTCTGTTGGAAGAGTAACTGCACCCAGGCTTAAAACCCTGCTCGCACTGCCAGCTAGTGGTTGCTGCATGCTCTGTTCCCATCCAACACGTACATGTGGTCTCACGTACATGAGACAGCCAGAACAAGCCCAACTGTGATGATGGGTGTGGTGCAAAATACTTGAACCTGTGAATCCATAATGGCCACTGTGGCCATGCATTCCTTTGCACAATATTTCATTTGAAGTTGCTCTTTAATAAACCATTTTTTTACACTTTCCTGCTGTTCAGTTGTGAGGATTTGTGCTGAGATTTGGGCTTTGTTGGTCAGCAATTTGAAGATGTCGCATTGGGCTTTACGGAATTAAGATTGAAGAATTGAAATGTCCAGTTATTAGATCCACTGTCATTATTCCACTGTGTAATAAAACATCTCTCTCTCTTAGATCTAAACATAAAACGTATTACGTTTTTTTCCGAAAAGGGCTACATTTACAGTAACAGCTGTTTGTTTCTTTATTTGATGACTGAAATGGTCTTAAATTAAGGTCCTTAAGGACTGTCTGACACCGATGGGAACCCTGTTTTTGTGTCACAATGGTATTTCCAAGATGGAGCCATGGAAAACTACCCAGAATTTTCAATTTTGACATTTTTTGTTTTGTTGACTTTTGTCACCTCCCGTGTAAGGTTGAGATATAATTACTACCAATGTAGTATAGATCGGTTTACACAGGACACGCGTATGTAGGCAATGACACTGCATCGTAACTATCATATCAGGTGGACCAGATCCCAATCAGTAAAATATTATCAGCAAACCTTAATATCAGTGTAATCTTAATAAATAGACCTGGTAGCATAGTGTGTAGAGATTCATATACATACATACATTTTCCATATTTGTTGTGGTATTTAGTTATTTATTTGTTTTTATCCACAACATACTGTGTGTTTCCCTTATTGAAAGGCTGACATGCTCCACTCAGCCTCAGTGGGGATCTCAGTTAGCTGCGACAGTCCAGGTGACAGGCATTTTGTAATCAACTCGTGCCCACAAGCGTGAGATACAGCTGCGACAGGCTAAAATCAGCTCTACTTCAAATGTCACATTTCAATCTTGCCCATCAACAAGTTTACATTTTCTGTTCTTATTCTATTTTCTATGATCTATTTCCGCTCTCCTCTCCTCTCTCCCTTACATTTTCTTCAATAAAATAAAATAATTTAAGGTCAAGAAAAAATAGAATCCGCAAATTCCTGCAAATCTCATCTCTGCCTTTTTGTTGTCTTGTTCGTTTGGCCTCAGTAAGTTTATAATTAGTAGCTCTAACCTTCACTCTGCCAGGTGGCCATGGCATCAGACATACACAAACACACACACAGACACACACATTTGATATAATTGCAGAATTGATGAATTCAACATGGGTTGTACTGTATCATGATGATGTAACTGCATGTTCAGCTCAATTAGAAGGATTCTGGAGAAATATCAGTAGTATCCGCCCCATGGGTTGAACCCTGTTGGTGGGGCACTTGCTGTGGACTCCCGCTCTGTAGCAGCCTGCCCACATCAGCGCCTGCTGAGAATGTGTGGGAGGAGAATGGGAGGAGGGACAGATTAGTGGGGAAACACACTAAGGTGAGTTGATGCAAGGATAAGAAAGAGAAGGAGGATGGAGAGAGGAAGGACAGACAGGGAGAGAATAGGCAACGGTGACTTTGATGTGTTGTCTCTAAAGGTCAGCATAAAGAATTAATAATAATAATATAATATTTATAATTATTATTAATAATAATAATAATTATTATTATGTGTTGTCTCTAAAGGTCAGCATAAAGAATTAATCAGCTCTTGTATGTGTGTCTGTATTAGAGGTGTTAATGATTAATGTTCATTAATAAATTAATTGGTGGCAAGCAATGAGCAAAGTCCCCAGAATCAGAAATAAATCAATGTCTATTGATGTCTATGTCTATTTTCTAAACAGTAAATGTCTATTTTGCATTGTCCTGCGTTGTCTTGGAAGTTGACCCAGGCCCACCTTTTTAGGTGGTCTAGGTGCAGTTGTTTGTTCTGTTTAATGCAGTTAGAAAAACACACTAGATCACACATTTGAGCAAAAGTGGTTACCTGTGATGAACAGGTTTATTGAGATGGCGTTACATCAGTATTGACAAACATTGCACCTTTCATTTGGACATGTAATCTTCCTAGGCTTTGAGAAAAGGACTACCAATTCCCTTTTGTAAGAAAATTCCTCTGGGCTCGGCCCATTGATGGAGACCCTCAGGCAGGCAGCCAGCTGCTCTCTTTGCAGCCTGTTACGAAGGTCTGATTTGACCTGAAAATGAAGAGAACTACAATTAGCCAAATGGAGAAGATTCTACAGTTTCATGCCCTTTGGCCTTACCCTGTTCATTGTGGAGAGGTTTGAATGAAAGCTGGCAGTAATGCTGCGTGCACTTTAATCAAATATCTGTCACTCGCAAGATACAAGTCATCAAGCACAAATTCAAGCTGGCTGCGGCGAGTGAGAAATAAAACTGGGATAGACATGGCAACTGAGTCACACTAGGAAACCTTTCCTATTTTCCTATATTATTTTACCACTTGTGTCCTCAAAATGGTGCCAGATATGATGTTCCAGACAGTCGGTTTCAGCGCGTATCTGTGTTTGTAAATATGTACTTACAACAATCTATGAATTAATTGAGACACTCCGGGTGGCTATAACTGCATCCCCTGGAGCCAATAGCGGTATAGAAATGTGACCTTTACACTCTAGTATGTCCCCTACAAAGATGGTGGGTGAGAACTCATCGATATACATAGAAAAGAACAAGCAATGCGCCATGCAAAAGGGTGACCATTCACATCTTTTACAAATGTACGTATTAGTTATACATACAGAAGTAAAATGGCTCACATAGAAAAACGGGCTCACCGTTTAGCACTTTTTCTTTAGTTTAAGAGGAAAAAACTGCTGGTCTAAACTCTAACTGTTGAGTAGATATGACGCATTAAAGACAACGTGATTTTTGGGATCGTGTACTGAGTGGGTCTGAGTGAGAGATGATGAAAAAAAACTTTCCCCGGTTTATTATGAGACTATGGTGCAAAAGATTAAGCTATGATGTTCCGCCATCCATAGTTAATGAATGGGGAAACACTGGCTTGCATATAAAGATGGGAAACACTGGCCTGCATATAAAGATGGACATCACTTCCTCCCACTGTACAAAAAAGAAGCCAAATATCTCAGATACGGGAGCTGCCATCTTGCGCTGGTGGTGTCATTAGGAGCCAGAGTCTGCGCAGTAGTGATCTGCGGTGGAGCTGGGGTATTACTATAATGTGTGGATTTTGAACAGCATGTTAACATAGCGACTTACAAACATGGATACATGTTGGATTCACATTCACATTGTCTTAACATTAACATTTTCTGTCACTGATCTAGCTCTGTCTAACCACCACTATGTGTTTCTTTTAAGAGTTTGGTTATTCTCTACTACCAAACATTTGTTAAAAAATGCTGCATTACCCCTGAAGTAGCCACAACTTTTGCATCAAATATCACAACCTACAAAGATAATGTCTAACCGTCGTGCTGTGAAGACTTGGTAAATTATTTTAACTACAAAATGAACAGTGCTAGACGCAGTCGCTCCAGTTTTAACCAAGAAAATAACCATGGAACTTAAAAGGAGACTGCAGAATTGATGAACGCAGATATCAAATAACAAAATTAGTAATACATTACAATATACTCATGGAAAAACTGTCACGCCCCGTGGATTTGTGTGTTAAGTTTGAGGTCTTGTCTTTTGCATTGTCTGTGTGTTTCTAGTGTCTCCTAGTGTATCCTTTATGGGTTTTTTGGTGTGCATAGTCTCTAAGTCCATTTTTTAACATCTTGCGTTTGTCAGTAGCTTGTAAAGCACTTTGAATTGCATTTATTGTGCCGGGATATATATCCTATTTTCACAAATCTGAATATGGTCAGACGCACGGCTCTGACTTTTGGACTGTTTCAGTATAAAGTAATAAGGTAAAAATAATTTAATATGCTGCAAATAGATATTTATGTTTGTAATTCATTTAGGCTACTAGGTAGAGTGCACTTAGTTAGCTGTGGCCAATTTAGTGTAGAGATAACATGCAGATTCTTTTTTTTTCTATTTAACTATTCAATTGGTTGAACAGTAGGTAGAATATCAGTCCACCAAGATTTTCTTTGGTTGACTACAGCCCTAATTTACAGAGACTCAACAGTTCCCACAACAAGATTGAGTTTGTGGACCTTCAGGGAAAGGAAGCCTGCATTTAGACCTGTTCATCACCATTGACAATATTGTGGTGGTGCCAACTCAGGCAGCATGGAAACCTGGGAGTGACCCTGGATGACTAACTGTCATTCTTGCCAAGCATTGCATCAGTCGCCCACTGCTGTAAAATCCTCTGTACAACATCAGGATGATTCACTCCTTAATCCCCAGGGAGGCAGACCGGGGAGCTCGTCCAGGCACTTGTCACCTCCCACCTGGACTTCTGCAACTCCCTCCTCGCTGGAATCCCTGTGTCTGCCATCAGACCTCCGCAGCTAAGCCAGAATACTGCTGCCCATCTGATATTAAACCTTCTCAAGTTTTCCCACACCGCACCTCTTCTCCGTTCACTACACTGGCTCCTTGTAGCAGCATCATCCAGGTCAAAACTCTGGTCCTGGCCTACAGAGAAGTGAGGGAAGTGCTCCTTTCTACCTTCAAACCTTCGGGCGACGGGCTGTCTCATCAGTCTGAGAGCTCCCCACTGAAGTCAGGACAGCTTCCTCCATAGGCTGAAAAAACATATTTTCCAACTACAGCTAGACTAATACAAAACACTGTTTGCCATTTAGTAAACACAATCATGAATTTCCTCATACTGACAAGTAAATCAGCTTTCCTGAACATCATATGTGGTTTTACTATAGTGAGCCTATTCTTCTCAGGCTTTTTATCCTCTCTCCCTTGGTAGGATTAGAAGACCATTTTAGTTGAATGTCTCACCATAACAGTTACAAACAGTTGTAACAAACTCATTCAGTGTATCTTTAAAGATAATGAAACACATCAGTGAAAGAAACAGAACAGGGGGGTATAGAAAAATAAGGATAGCTCAGAATGTTCTGAATAAAAGAAGTCAAAAGAAGTGCAAACAGAAAATGGACTCTTTCTTATATAGCGCTTTTCAACCTTTACAGCGCTTTTCCCAAAGCGCTGTAACAGTAAGCTAAGTTTGAACAGTAGTCTAATTCACCCATTCACACACCGACAGGGACACAGTTGCCACGCTGGCCACCACCGGGGGCAACTTGGGGTTCAGTGTCTTGCCCAGGGACACTTCGACATGTGGGCAGCAGGAGCTGGGATCGAACCACCAACCCTGGGG
>JAVQJF010028730.1:0-46240 GCA_036023855.1 Gadopsis marmoratus | reverse complement strand
CACACACACACACACACACACACACACACACACACACACACACACACACACACACACACACACACACACACACACACACACACACACCTGGTTTTAACAAAGAACATTTTTTAATGTATTTTACCAATAATTTCCGTCGTCCTCTTCTTCCTTCCGCTAATCCCTTTTCTTTCCTCTCCTCCTACACCGCGCCTGGGACATGAATCGCTCCTTTTCCCGTCCACTTGGCACTTTGTAGTTCGCCCCTGCTTTCTTCCCTGCTGCATTATATGCCTCTGTCCTCATGGAACCATCTCCCCTCCTTTCTCCCCTCCTCCCCATAAGGTTTAGTCTAAGCACTGTGTGATAACACATGTAGAAACATGTTGCCCGACTCTTCTCTGTACCTCTTCGTTTTTATAATAGCAAACTTAGCCATTAGCCTTACTAAAGCCTGGAAGGTTTTGATTTGTGATGACTGGCAAAAAGTCCTTATTTTCCGATATACTTTTTTTTTTTGAAGTCGATTTGTTTACCTTGGTTAGTAGATTGAAAGCTGGCAGACACACGTATGAGCTCACAGCATGAGTTAATCATTTACCTTCATCCAGAGCTACAGTATGATGAATGCTTTGACTAAACCATAAATCAGAGATTAGCAATCACACACACAAACATATTAACACACATATTAGTTTGACAGTGTTGCTAGGTGAAATTATTGAAGACATTAATCTAGTTATAAATTCAGCTACTTAGGGCCAAAGTATGATACTTAGCTACGAATGTGTGCACACTGATCTTACATTTGAACTATTTTTAGAAATGCTAGCAGCATTTAAGTGTGTGCCAACATGATTTGTACTGAAATCTGGTGCACAAACTTCTGTCCCCTTTAGGATGAAATGTAGTAACTTCTGCGATTGAATTAGCAAACGTCAGCACGCAAACATGCAAAACCAAGATGGTGAACGTGGTAAACATTACACCTGCCAAACATCAGCATGTTAGCATTGTCATTGTGAGGATGTTGACATGCTAACGTTAGCATTTAGCTCAAAGCACCGATGTGTCTAAATAGCACGGCCGTAGTAGACCCTCAGTCTTGTTCAGGTGTGTGGATGGACTACATGCTGTAGTTAAGTGGTGGTTTGGTGTCAGTTCAAATCTGTCCGACACGCCACAAAGATAAAAAGCTGACAAGAAACAGGTGTAGCTATTGATTGATCATAAAAGACTATGATGCAACACCAGCCACTTGCGCCGAACGATCTGATTGGCTAACACACTCATGCTTTGTTTTCCATTCAACTGTGACCCCGTAGCTGGAGAAAACAGATTTACAACAATGTTAAAAATTAAGCGTCGCGGCCTTCAAGTAATTGTTGCTGACCGCTCAGCGATTTGTCAACCTCAAAATAAAGGCAGGAAGGCTTCCGCTGAGTGAGTCGGTCACGATAGCGAGATTCGTGTGTGTGACTTTGGAGCGAGGCTTACCGATTCATAAGCTGTGAACATGCAGAAAAGCACCCACAATAACGCAAACAAATTATTCAAAGCTTTACATGCAACAATACACATGACTTTGCTTTCTCTTACACGTGCGCACTCATAGACGTCAGGCGGGCTGCTCTTGTGCGTAAAACTGGCACATTTTCATACATGCACAAATGACCTTTAAAGGAAAAAACGGTGTCGTAGCTGTGTGTAATTGCTCTACTCTTTGAACCTTTAACCACACACTTTTTATCACCTGCTCAGAGCTGCCAACAAAGAGTGCGTGCGTGTGTGCGTGCGTGTGAAAGGGGGTAAGTTCGAAATGGTATCACAGCACTGAAGAGGTGACTATGAGTCAACATCTGAGGAAGTGAACTCAGGCGACTATTTGAGCCCACATGACCCGAGAGTGTTTAAAGAGTATGACTCCATGACAAAGCTCCCAACTAAACTGAGACCGTTTTCACACCACAGAAGCATGACTTCATACTGCATGATTTATATAAGAAGATTTTTGAGAGGTGAACAGGTGTAAAATTAAACTTTTTTTTTTCCAAGTACTATAAAAATACTTGGACTTTACTTGGGCATTTCCATTTTATTTGTACTTCTGCTCTACCAGACGTCAGAGGGAAATATACTTTTTATACACTCCACTATATTAAGCTGAACGCACTTGCTGATTATGATTCGACATGCAAAACACACTGTCAGCTTGTAAAATATGATGTACTGTTCTAGATAAACCAGCAAACAGTGCATGTAGCAGCTAACATTGGAGTCAGCTTCACAAGCTGCAACGTTAAAATGCTACTTATATAATAATATTATAGAATACCGTAACACTCTGGAAAAGGCCATTCTTGGTGTTCAGCTTTACAGGTGTACGTTTACAGGTATATTTTACTGATAATATTTATTTTAACTTAAGTCAAATTTCAAATGCATTAATTGTAAGTAATGAGTATTTTACACTATGGTATTTCTACTTTTACTTAAAGGAATACTTCAGTGGGAATTACACTGATTCGCCTTCTTGCTGAGCGTTAGCTGAGAAGATTGAGCCCACTCCCATGCCTGTAAACATGAAGTTACAGCCAGCAACCCGTTAGCCTAGCTTAGCACAAAGAAAGGTAACAAAATCTAACCAGCACCTCTAAAGCGTACTAATTAACACCAAAGTGTAAAAAGGACACTGTGGTTATGCACTGAGAGATACTGTACATGTTGTTTTAGCTTCATTTTTATTGTGCAGACATGAGTGGCATTAATCTTCTCATCTAACTCTCAGCAAGAAAGCATGTAGGAATATTTCCCAAAATGTGCAAAATAATCTTTTAAAGGATCGGAGTAATTCATCCACCACTGCAGATGGATGTGGTAGAAGACCAGAGTTATTTTTATGATTTGGCAGCATCAAAAAGTGAACAATGGACCGCTGAGAATGTTTTGCAGCCAACATAAGAAGAGGAAAGAGAATTGTGTGTGTGTGTATATGTGTATGTGTGTGTGTATATGTGTATGTGTGTGTGTATATGTGCGTGCGTGTGTGTGTGGTATTCCCATTGAGATCAACAGGTGCCAGCTGCCCTCTGTGGAAAACAGAGGCCGTCTCTGTCCTCTGTTCCTCCTCTCTCAGTTACTGGTCTCAGCAATGACACACTGGTTGAATAAATCATCTTCCTTCAGTTCTAACAAATCTACACAATATAATGTGTTCCTTCCATTTTTGCAGTTTGTCTTCGTCAATCTTTCTGTCTCCGTCCCGTCTTTTTTCTTGTTTGGCTGCTTGTAACCTTTCACAGGTTGTCTTCCCTTTCTGCACATGTCATTTCCTGTGCAGCATTGCATTTCTGCTGTGGGATTAGACTGGCTGTTGCATCACACAGTGAATTAATCCAGACCATGTGTGTCCACTGACTACTTGTTTTTGTTACATAGATGCTTGGGGATTAGTGCTGGTTCCTATATGACAATAGAAAACAACAGAAACACTCTTCCCTTTAGCTAGAAGCTGAACTTTTCCTTCCAAAAAAAAAAAGACATCCACATGCCAGACTCCCAGGGGACACGTAACCTAAGGCTCCTTAGGTCGGATGTCCACTACTGGTAAAAGGCCAGATGCTTTCTGTCTGTCTGTCTGTCTCTGTCTCTCATTTCCTGACTAGGGGAAACAATGACCACAAAACTAAGCCTTCACGTCATCCTAGACAGGACACACACACACACAGATGTGAGAGGTGAGACAAAGCCTGGCTGTAACGTGATGCTGTGTTTTCTTCTAGCTATCTGGACAAACCATCTGGAACACACACATACATACTGTACTGTACTGTATATACACACACACACACACACACAGGTAACACACAGAGGCAGGTGTGTCCCTCTGAACGCCAGCTGGGCTGTTTGCTCTGCGACTTGTTTACTTTCACAACACCATGGTTGTTGGCGGCAGCCGTTTTGCTGAACATGTACTGGACACACAGTCAGCTTGGCGTGGACGAATAAACAAATGCGCTGTGTCATAAATAAAAGACCAAAACTGTACAGTTGCATCCACGTGATCCCAGTTCCCGGTCAGTGTTTCCTCTGTGACAGCACCTCAAAAGGTAATTTCCTCAATTTAAGAAGCCGGCAAGGTTAACATGCCATGAAAACAGATGTTACTCTTAATAGTATTATAGGTGCATATTGTTGGACACCGAGAAGACACAAATAAAAGAAAAAATGTGAATAAATGAATATAGGAACGTAACAAATACAGGCCTTACTGAGTACAAGAATCAACAGATCTCACCCTAACTGAGCGGATTGGGAGGATTTAAACCAACGTGTGAGACAGTGCTCTCCGCCACCATCATAAAAACACCAAATCAGGGAATATCTTTTAGAAGAATGCTGTCCAACCATCCAGCACAGTACCAGATATTTGGAGCATCTATGCCTGGTGGTCCAGCTGCTGTACAGTAAGTACACTGTGCTGTTCCTGACAACTGTTTTTCCCATAAGTATAGGGATGGAATTAAAGATACAGTCTCAATATTTATTATTATTTAGTTTCTTATTTTCTCAATAAATGAATCGTTTGATCATTAAAATGCCAGAAAACTGTGGAAAAAGGCCCAGGGCCTAAGGCGGCGTCTTGAAATATCTTTGTTTGTCCAACTAACAGTTTAAATACACAGACTGTCAAGTCACAGTGATGCAAAAACCAGAGAAAAGTAGCAAGTCCTCACATTTGGGAGCTGGGAAATTTGAATATTTGGCAGTATTGATTGAGAAATGATCAAAACAGTTGCTGATGAGTCGAATAATGGTTTCAGCTCAATAACAAACCGGCTCTTCTATATTGCAAAAGCCAAACACTGATGACTCAGAATGGTGCGGAAGAGTTGAACTGACAACCTTGCAAAAAAAAATTTTTTTTTAAATAAATAAATAAATTCTGGCCTAGTACAACAAAGCCAAGGTTAACCTGCTGATTAGGAACGTTATAATGGAAAAACATAACTCAAGGCCAAAGGGCGGAGTTGAGGCCCTTCATGGAAATTAAACAAAATAAAAAGGCCGCCTGCCTGGATGCAGTGAGCCAGGTTCTACTGGGTTGGAGCGAACGGAGGCTGGTGGGTTTCATTCAACGTCTTCTCCACAGCTCTCAAGTCCAGAAATGAGGAAAGCAACGCTTTAACTGTGACCTTTGCTCTCTCTCTCTCTCTCTCTCTCTCTCTCACACACACTATGTCCCACCTGGGCCCGGTGGACTCGGGGTCGTGGGCTGACGGAGAGCCGGGCGCGCACAGTCCGGTTTTCGGTAACAGTTCCGTGTTGCTGTGGTAACCCGTCAAAACCACTCCCTGGGACTGCTGCTGCTGCTGCTGCTGCTGCTGCTGCTGCCGACTCATGTTTCTCCTGCTTTTCTTCTTCAGCTTCGCACACAGCTGACACCCACCCAGCTAACTGGAAGGTCGTGTCTCTCTCTCCCCCCTAACACCGCATCTATGTATCAGTCTCTGTGGCCCGGCCTTCCATCCCCGGACTGTTATGTCGCCGACTCATTCTGGCACCAAACTCCCCTCCTCCTTTCCCTCCGTCTCCCTCTTGTTCTCGTCTTTCGCTACAGTTTGTGTGCGTGAGTCCCCGCCACGCAGGGGCTGGATTACATGCACAACACGGCGCAGGGGATTGGCTGAAGGCGCACGGCTCCAAGTTTCACAGTTGGTGGCGCCCCCTTCTGCCCGAAGAGTATACCGACTACTTCCTGGTGCGACGCTTCAATGGAGGCTATTACATTTGTTGATTGAGGATGTTTGCAGGGTGTTTCCCTTAATGATCAACAAAACATTTAACCAAATGCATTCACCCACTTCATAAGCTGCACACACAGCGGACTGTACTGTATTTGGACAGTCACACATTTTGAATTATTCACTTAGTGCCGATATTCAGCCATTATAGATTTATCATGTCAACAGTGTAGGAGTCATAACCATTTTTAAACATGGTTCCCCGCTTTTTGGATAGTCAAACAAACAAGGATATTTTTTATGGCTGAACTAAGTCATGACACGATTCACTCTCGCTGAAGGGACAGACTGAAGGCAAAACCTGGATGATAGCAAGTGCTGAGATCTACATCTGCATCATACATCTGGCAGGTAGAATGTTGCAAGGGAGCCTGGAAATAAATGTTAAGCACAACCTTAAAAATAAATACATAAATCACACGAGGTGACCAGAGGATTAACCAAAGGTCATCCAGGTTTTGCTGTTCCTCCATCTCCCCCTCCTCCCACTACTACTCCATCCCATCTACCCCCCACCCCATCCTTTCAGTCTATCCAGTTACTATGCACCACTCACTTCCTAGCTCTGATTCTGCAGCACTGTGCCAAATATTGCCTCCTCACACAATAATGTGTGTAGTTATGGACAGTAATTGCCATACGCCGATGCAAAGGCAGGGAGGCTGCAGCTCTGGGGAAAAACGTTAAGTGTGGGCCCTGGCAGATTTAAGAATTTAAAGCAGTATGCTCATATTAGACATCTAACTTTTCAAATTCTAATTCTTTTACTTTAATGGTCAAATGTCACATGTTTCGAGTTTTTCTGCCAAAGCTCAACTTTAATTTCTTTGCGCTTTCTCAAATCACATTTTATAAATGAGCAGGTTGCTGCTCTGGAGGCGTAGATTGTTCAAGTATGTCCCCTGGAGTTTTTTGATATGCATAACAACTTTTCGCCCTTGAATCAAAATGCACTTAACCTACTGACAGACTCTCAGAAACTGGAACTGCATCACCCTTAGCTCTCAGCCGTGTTATTGCCATGCTGCAAGATAAATATCCCACGCAGGAAAAAACATTTTTTTTAAAAAAGGCTGAAGAGAACTGCAGTCATTTATCCACACCCCCAAGGCCATGTCACAAAATGTAACTTTTAAGTCAGCATGTTTAAATGCAAACTGTGGGACAGAAATGATGTTAACTTAGTGACTATGCCTTCAAATATCTTCTGCCAAAAACAGTGATTTCAAATGTACACATTCACTCCTTAATTCGGCTGCAACAATTGTTTTCATTGGTGATTATTTAGCCTATAAAATTTGCTATAAAAATGCTCATCACAAGTTACCAGAGCCCAAAGTGACATCTTCAAACAGCTTATTTTGTCATTCCAAACAGCTCAAAAGCCAAATACTCTTCATTTACTATTTTGCAAAGAATTTGCAAAGAAAAGCAACAAATCCTCACAAAATTTAGATTATTTAAAAATCTGGAACCATCAAATGGTTGACATTTTTGCCTGAAAATCTATTTTTTTTTTTTTTAAATTGACGATCATCATCAAAAGTTATTTGTCGACCAATCGTTACAGCTCTACTTAAAAAAATAAATAAACCATATATATTTAAAAAAAGAATGCATTCCTTTGCCACCAGTTGACTTTTATTATTATCACCTCAAGAGTGACGAGACCCCATGCAGATATTTTACATTCCAGCAAAGTGTCTCAGGAGGAGAGGGAGCAACTTACATTACTTTCATACAGTATTTAGCCACTCACTCAAATTGTGCATCGCATATCTTCAAAACGGAAACACAACCGTTACACCATAACATTACAAAACATCTGAACGAGTTTAAAGAACTCACTTAAGGGCATGAGCAATACATCAGTGCAGCATTATTCCTCTCATGACATGAACATGTTCAACTTTCACAATTTGAAGTACTAGAGAGAAAATGTGCTCTTTGCTCTGTCATCTGCAACACACAAACATTTTATCCATGAAATCAGTCTGTAAAGCTCAGACAGAGGACATAAGAATGTTTATCAGGACATTAAACAATTAAGGACTAGATGAATGTAAAAGAATTAGCAGACATTAAACCCGGGGGGGAGGGGGATTAATGAACAGGATTTCTTACCTTCTCATCTTTTACCCCTCAACTCTCCGAACATCTTTGAGTGCATGTCTTTCTGTTTGTCCAAGCTGTCCTTATAGCATCTGAAACATGGAAACCATTTATACACATACGGTAGCTCTACCATTTTAAACTAAAAAACACAAAATAAGTGACTCGACAATGATGCTTGAAGAGACATTTTAAAGGGAAAAATAAGCATATTTATTCTATGTTGCCTTGAAACTAATACAACTGGACCATACGGTTCTATTCATTATAAACATCTAACATGTCAAACGTTCATCTTACGTTGCCACTTTCCTCAGCAGGTTGTTAATGTCACTGTCAAAGGGCTTCTTTGCTTGAGCGGTTATGAGGCAACCCTGGGCGCTCTCGTACTCATGCAGTTCCAGATACGCCTGACAGGACAGAGAGGACAGGACGCCAGTCTGAATAATGGGCTAAAGGTTATCTTGAGTGCGAGCATATTAGCAACGTATGGGACCCTGGAGGTGAAGTAAAGGCTGGCCATGGATCCCTAGTGGCAGTTGTGTCTCACACAGTATCTAAAGTTAAAGTGCAACTCCACCCTCAAATTCAGCTGGAACCGTCTCTCCCAGCAAATTTTAAAAATGCAATGAATGAGGGAACAACTGCAGGAGGTGTGGCCTCATGGCTGCATAGCGTGAGGGTCAAGGGACACAGAGGAGACTGGCTGATGCGGAAATGAAATGTATACATGAAATATGAACACCAGCATTAGTACAGTCACATCTTTGAGTTTACAGATCAGAATACACACTTAAGTGTGCAGTACCTCTTCAAAATATATAGCTAAATGCTAAGCCAGAGTGTACCTAAAATTACCTGTTGTTCAGTCAATTCAAGCTGCAGTGGTCAAAGCTATAATATCAGGTCATGTTGTGGAGTAATGTAAAAAACTGATAAATAAATAAATAAATATTTAATTCAACGTAACAAACTGATCTTGCCTGTGCCTCTTGTAAAGAAAAAAAACTGATGGTTTATCTGATGGTTTAGAAAACAAAGAACAAAAGCCCCTGCCTGACCTGTCCACAGCGGAAAAGAGCCTTTGTGTTGGCAGAGTCTATCTCCAAGGCGTTGTTGCCATATTTCAGGGCTTTGTGCGGCCTGTCCAGACGGAGCTCGGTGAGAGAAAGGTTCAGATAGAGAGGGAGCAGTGCCATCTTGAGCCTCGAGTTTTCTGCATCGCTCTGTGTTTCCCTGTTCCCCAGCAGCATCACTGCCTGTTGGCCAAACAGAGCCCATTTAAAAATAAAAAAAAAATAAGAAAGAAACACACCACACATTTTCACCTGAGCATGGTTTCTCCATCTTTAATACTTTAAGATTTACCTGTTTATAGCGATCTTTGGCATGGTCATAACGGCTCTGGCTGAAGCAGCGGTTGCCAAAGCTGCGTAGTGTGTTAACAACTTCAAGAAGCGTGGACAGAGGAACGGTGTTCTGCTCCCCCTGAAGGCAGAGAGGGTGAAAAGCGTGCAAAAATAGCCAAGAATACAAGCAGAAATCCTTGAAAGGCAATTTTCCTCTTTCTGCCCTTTTTGGCTATTAAAAAATGGAGAATAAAAAGAACAGGTTATAAGCTATAAAGCATGTGCAGAAAAGGATAAGCTGCCTATCATATACACTTGGATGTGGCTTATGGAATCAAAAATAGCAAGACCCTCCAGTTCTCCATAATTACATGAATGCAAATACATGCATAAGTGGATGAAAATGTAAATAAATCTCCTGCTAGTAGCATGATATTAGCATGCATTTGATAGGAAGTGGGAGAAGAACTTCTCAGACAACAACAGGGCACCTGAAGCCTCCTTACCGGGCTCAGTGCAATAAAGTTGTCCGCTTGTCCCGAGTCGAGGAAGTCGATGATCTGAACCTCATACAGAACCACTGCAGCAGCGGGAATGAACGGAGGACATCCCATGTCCCCATACGCATACTGGGGCTGCAGGAGGAAACGAGAGAACTCTCCTTTCTGCATAGTCAACAGACCCAGCTCCAGTCCGGGCAGCGTCACGTCTGTTTGAACGATAATACAGTAGGTCAAGGGGCAAATTACTCTTGAACTTGCACAAAAAGTTACTAACCTCTCCCTAACTTCATCATCCGGGGGTACTTTAAGTTTGTGGTAGTTTCGAAGGGTTGGTCGGAATATTCCAGGAATCCAGAGTATTTGACTGTGGAGGAACAAGATTGAGGAGATGTTATGGCAGAACAAAATTATTTGGGAAACCATAACTAAGGAGGTTTTAGAAGAAAATTGCGCTTGTAAATACTCAATATTGAAGCGTTTTCAGGTACAGTGGGGCCCTCTCCAGGTTGGACCACCTCTTTCAGGATCCCTCCATCTCCCAAGAGGTCACGCATCCGCAGGCTGAGCTGTTCAAACGGACTCTAGGAACAGCAAGAAAAGCCTTGAAAGAAGTCCACAATATTTTCACAATCAGTTCATAAACCAGTACATTAGTGTAGGTCTGGTTTTACCCTTAGTTATTACCAAAGCAGAGTATATACACTGTATACAACCGTTTGTCCAGAGGAAGGTTAGTTTCATTCACGAGACAGCTGATTTTCATTCCAGGAGTAGGAGGCTTTGAAACAAAGACATCTACAGCTGTTACTAAAGCACCGATGAAAAAAAACTGCTATAATGCAATCTTAAAATGAAATTTAAAAAAAATAAAACAGCAGTATACAGGGAAAATTGGAGCCTTCCATTCTTTTGTCAGCTCTTATTGATTTTGCACTTGTTTGGGTCACAAGATTGATGCCGGTGTGCTACGTGGTACACATCTGGGTCCAACATTAACCATGGCCCTATGGTTTGTAGCCAAAAAAAAAAAAAAGTGACTTTGTGGCCACTAAAAGTCCATGCAGGTGGCCCCCTGTGGCTACCAAGTTTCATCCCTATACTGTGAGTCTTCACCAAAGCAACGTTACATTTCCACAAACATCCCAATTCCTTAGGAAGGAAAGAGACTGAACGAATATATGTACCACATGTTTACAAAAAACTTGTGTTTTATTTAAATGAATTATTATACAAATATATTTTTATTCTGTTAAGTGTCACAGCTGAGGAAGGAGTTGCATTAAATTGCCTTTTCTGGATTGTTTAACATAACTTGACATTTCGCCCACCAAAAATGTACTTTGGCCACCAAATTTAGGGGCTCGGTGGCCTGTGCTTAAAGATATTTGCTTCAATCCCTGCACATGTATAATATTTACACCTAAGCTGCCTCGCAAGACCTTCATATAACCACGTGTTGGTTTTACAGTATGTCAGGTAACAGTGACCTCTGCTGCAGGTTGAAGAGATAATGTTTGTTGCACTGAATTCCCTGGGTTATGAAATAAACATGTGTTGACAATGAATACTGACCACATTCACCTTTAGATCCTTAACTTAAACTGTATTCACTTATATGCGATGTATATAACTTGGGAGTTGTGTTGACCTCCCACTCAAAGTGTGTGCATCTTGTTTGACGTTAGCATGAACTAGCAGTTAGCGCTTAGCCGCTTAGCCGGTTAGCTAGCCGCGCTGAAGCCACGTCAACTTACCGGAGTCCTCAGCTGTTCCTCGGCGTTTATCAACCTCCGGATACTGGATATGAACCCGTTGCCCGACATTTTGTTGGTGGATTAAGAAAGCAGATTTATTTTATCGTTGTTATATATGTTGCTTAATTGATAGTAAAAGTAGTTCCTGGCTTTGCTTTGGCGCTCAGGATTGGTTCGCCCAATTGAGAGTCATGTGACCTTGATGGCAAATGAGGCTCAGCCCAGAGGTCCAATCCAACTAGCTGCTACAGCTACAGGTAGCATCAATCAACCATCTTAAATCTTAAATATTCATATAAAACACGCACTTCCTGTTCGCCCGCCCCCAAATTCTTTCAGATATCCGTGACTCTTCTTTTTTCACTTTTTTGTTTTGTTTAAATATGACAAAAGTGTGACATAAAAAGCAAGACAAAGAATAAGACAAACATGAGACG
Organism: Gadopsis marmoratus; assembly: GCA_036023855.1. NCBI lineage: Eukaryota > Metazoa > Chordata > Actinopteri > Centrarchiformes > Percichthyidae > Gadopsis > Gadopsis marmoratus. The sequence goes on along the minus strand of JAVQJF010028730.1, from coordinate 34,302 downwards.
TGAGAAAAATAAAAAAAATAAATAAAAGGGAGGAAAGGAAATAAACATGTTGATATGAAGAGAAAAGCGTTAAATGTGTGTGTGCATGAGGCATGCTGCGTTAAGTGTGTTGCTATGCATGGAGGGGGGCAGTGAATGGCATTGATAACATAAGGGGTGATCTGTACTAAGTAACAAAAGAATAAGAAAGCAGTGGCTGTAAAAAAAAAAATCATTAACTATCATTATTACCATGATTGTCAAACTACCATCTGTATTGTTACCTTATAATAGTCATAATACCCAACAGTATGAGGTGGGGGGGGTCAATCACAGGGCTGACAGACAGAGACAGACAGCTACACGCAAAAAATTATTTTGCTTCAAGTATTTAATGTAAATCCAGTTTGAACTAATATATACGCACACACAACCAGCATTAAAATCATTATGCATTTGTGGCACCGATCTCATCTCATCATATAGCTCCGAGCGCTGTACATTCCCTTCTGCAACCACATGATTAGATTTTCCTCGCTGTCTGAACAGGTAATGAGTGACACATAAATAAAACACCAATATCATAGCAGAAATATTGTAGGCTTAACTCACCACTGCAAAAATCAGTCATCAGTCTCCTTTTAACTGCTGTGCATTCAGTCTTTTATATAATTCCACAGAAGTCATCGCTTCTATTACATTTAGCACATAATATTAAGTTTGTAAAGAAACAATACAAAACAATATTTAAACTGTACAGAATATGTTTTAAAAACATCGTTGTTAAATAGACAAAGTAGGGCCATTTGTACAAGGAGGGATCTGACTGTGAGCTAATCAACAAAGTTATCTAGACAGTGTGTTTCTTGTGGTTGTTTTATTGAATTACATATATTATTGATAGACATACTGTATGTTAACATGAACCTAGCCTAGTAATACAATATTTGAGAAGTGAACCCATCCAGACCTGAGATTAACCAGTAAGCCAGTTAAAAGCTGTTGTTGTGTTTGTTAGAAGTTCTGTAGTTCAGCCGGATAAACAAAGTTGCTTCTGAAGAGTTTATGGGCCAGGAGCTGTCCTCCAAATATCATCATCACCAGGCCTGAACCTGGAGACAGAGGGGTTAAAAAAAATAAGAAAAAGAGATCAATCAAAGGAAGGTTTGGAAGCGAGCAGCTGTCCTTAGAAAGCCTGAATCTGGAGGGATGCAAGAAGTGAGCGACAGTGAGTCAGGAACAGTCAAAAGTAAATATGTTGGCCAGATTTAGGAGGAGACGGAGACCCACAAAGAGTGGCGTTTTCATGCTCTGCAAATGGGATTGGAGATAGATAAGGATACACATGGAGGGGTACAAGAAGAAAATAAATCTTACCCAGAGCTATCCACCAGTGTTCAGCTGAAGGGAAGTCTGACATCACTGCAGAAACATGGAAACTAAGTGTAAAATGTGCAAACTGCCTGCACATAAAACACACTGCACATATTCACTTTATTTACAAGTGAAAGGTGTAGGAAAAAAGGATGTTTGGGCTTTCTTTAGGTCCTATGTTTTTTTTTTTCTTATTCATTATAGTATTAGATTAGATTAGTATTAGATTTGGTCAAATGGCCAAACTGAACCAGAATGACACACAAATGGATAATGCCTGTGCGTGTGCGTGTCTATGCATCTTTGAACTACAGCCACTATATCCAGTTACATAACCAGGCCTCCAATCCTATCAGCTGTTCCGCTCCATTGATCCACTTTGTGTGTGTGTGTGTGTGTGTGTAGGGGTGTGTGTGTGTGTTTACCTGCTACAGTCATCGCAACATGCAGCAGTGTGACAGTTATGGCATAATCCCAAACCCACTCCTCCACAATCCAGGCAAACACCAACCCTCCCAAAACATAGGTCACTTCTGTGGAAATGACACCAACTGTGAGGGAGGCAGAGAGAAAAACAACACATGAAGGTTGCACTTGCAGCTTGCATTAGTTTTTCTATCCATTATGCTCACGCAGCCGATTGTCATACCATATCACATCTAATCGTACGGTATAGCAGCAGAAAGCAACAGAGATCACACACACAATAAAAGTCACGATCTTTCCGTCCATATCAGGACATCTTTTTTCTATCAAAAATGTGTCACTATGTTTCTGACTGGCTGGATCCCCTGACACTACAAGACAACACATCTTCAGTTTCTGTGATGAAACATAGCATTCATTTAAAGCACAGACCACAGGCCATTTTCCCAGCAGACATTTTGACTGGTCATAGTAAGAAAGGCACAGGTGTTTCCAATAACAATGATGGCTCTGTTCTCTTCAGTTAAGTCCTGACAGTGTGGCAGTGAAGGTGAAGCTTTTATTATAGTTCAATTGGTAACAGTGCTTCATATTTCATAAAGTGACTGCATGTTTTGCATGTAAAATCTAAATCTGCAAATGTCAATTCATAATTAATGAAGAAGAAACTCTTATATGTAGAGGTATAAAGTAGCATAAAAACTTAAATACTCAAGTAAATGACAGGTTAAGTGCAGTACTTGAGTCAATGTCCTTAGTTACACTCCACCAGTGCTACCCACCCAGGTATTTGGGGTTCTGCCATGACGGTTGTGTTGTGTAGTCAAATGGAGCCAACAAGCTGTTGATCTCGTGAACCCTAGAGACACACCAGAACATGATTAAGATGTGCACAAACTAAAAACAGCAAATTCGTATTTATTCTGTTTGAAACTAACTTTCTTTTATGAGCACAATTTTCAAGGCTTATTATTATTATTGCAGTAAGTCTCAATTCCTGTGTGTGTACCTGAGCACTCCAATGCAGAGACTGACCGCGATGTAGTAGAGAGAGTAGAAGCACACCATGCACATCAACAGATTCTGCAGGACGACCTGAGGAGAAGACGAAACAGTTGCCTGCAGACTAATAATGCCTTGTGGGCGTGAGGGTTTTAATTAAAACCTGCTGTGTTTTGGAAGCAGCAAGTTCCTTGTTAAAATATTTTCTTTATGTGGGAGAGCGTGAGGAACAGACAAGGGTCTTATCTGTAATTACAGTTGCTGATGTTGTGTAATACTTAATATATATCCTACCACTGCTCTACATACTGTATCTTCCTGCCAGAATGCTTACTGTATAATTTTTGCTGAAAAAAGCTGAAATTACAACCCTGGGTGAGGTTAAACACCAAAATCTATTACTTGTATGAGAGCCATTAATCAATGAGTGGATGAAATTCTACGCCTTCTGGCTTTTGAAATGTCTTCCATTGTCCATCTGCAGATGTTTGCTTCAAATAAACAAGGTAATAACAGAAAGACAGAGAAAACAAGACAATAATTACCAAGAGACAACCTAAACCTTTATGGCAGTGATTTTAATCTGACTAGAAAACTCTACATCTGGAGGTATTTACTGGGAAGACGTCATCACTATTTGATGCCTTGTGTGCGTCCCAAAGCTAACAGAAAATCCCTCTTCCTCTCCTTCATGACCCAGAAAACTAATGCTCATGGCAGCAGAGAGCAGCAGGCAGTCTTTGCATGCTTGCTAAAGTCTCCTTTCATAGATGATTAACTGCAGCCATCACAGGAAATGGGTTACACGACTCCCTCGGAGGGGGGATTAAAGACCTTTTCTCACAGCTGACATTTCAGCTTGTCAAACACAGGTGTAACATATTACATTAATAACGGGCTGCATTCCAGTCAGGTGTGGGTGCCAGGGCCCTACATGTTGACTTGCTGGCTTACTTGCACACCTTACGGGAATGGAGCCACCTGTAATCTTATTAGTTACACTTGTGCTTTTCCTGCTGTGACAAGTCACATCTGTGTGATACAGACTACAGATAAAACTACACACTGTCTGTTTAAAGGAGTAACGTAGTTATGCGTTTACTGTGTTAAGCCTGGTGACGTGAACCCCTGATCAGCCTCAAATATAGACTTTGTGTTTGGTGCTAATTAGCATATTTTTTCAATGCCGGCACGCCAAACGAAGACGGTGAACATGGTGAACTCACCTGCTAAATGTCAGCATGCTGACATTGTCGCTGCGAGAATGTCAGCATGCTGACGTTAGCATTTAGCTCACAGCACCACTGTGCCAGAGTGCAGCCTCACAGAGCGGCTTCATAAATGACTTAAACATGTAATCGACTAATCGTTTCAGCGCTAATGACTAATTTAATTTAGAGCATATCTGTTGGCATGACATCATTAGTGGACAGTCTACCTCATTTCTTCAGATCACGTTCATATTGCAAATGAACAGCAGTGAGAAGTGGAAGGAAAAAAGCAATATTTTAAAGTATTAAGGCTATATCCTGAGGCATTTAAATAAAATATGCATTTTTTTAAACAAATTTAATTGAGGCCCGCATTTCATTTTGTTGTGGCCCACCCAAACAACGTGTAATCTTGTCTCTCCCTTTTCAGACAGCCATGAGGATGTGGGTGTGTCTGTAAAGCAGGGACGTGGCTGAGCTTATGAGCTAATGCACTCAGACAGCTAAACACCCTATTGGCTAGCTCCTGGTTTGTTTGTCACCTCCAGACTAGACTGTACTTTAAAATAAAAACAATTAAATCAATTTTTTTTTCTCTAGAAACCAGCTTTGAGACTTTTAATTCAACCCTCAAGCCTTGTGGGTTTCGGTTGATTACTCAAAAGGACGCTTAGAAAAAGTCAACAACAGTCTAGACTCCGTTACCTTCCAGAAGGTCCTGAACTCTATTCTAGCACACTTCCCCACATCATACAGCGTCCTTACCCAGGTGTCACTGGGTGTAGTCTTGAGGGAGAAGGGTCCATGGCGCTTTCTGAGTGTGAATCCACAACAACGACAACAGTAGTCCAACAACATGAATGGCTGCTGGTCCAAAGGGGAGAATGTAGGCTACATGCGTGCATTACCATGATGGGAATGGGAGGAGGAGGGAGGGTTGGATTAGAAGAAATGGGATTACTACTAAGAAGTCTGAGTAAATCCCAACAGTGGTAAAGGTGAACATACTCTAGTATAGGCATGCACAAATACCCCAAAAGAAGGAAGCTGATTTTGGGTGCTGCAGACTCAGTGGAGCCACATTTTGTGTTATTTCTTTATTTTACTTACCTTGAGGTCTGTCTCTCTTCCTTTTCTCTTTGTTGTTGTCGTCCCTTCTTGCCTTCCTTCTACATGTTGTTCCTGTCCCCTCCCCTTACTTTGTTGCTTCCCATCTATCTACCATCCTCTTTCAGTTCCCCCTGTTTTGTCTATCATTTCTTTCTCCCCCCTTCACATTCTGTGCTTCTCGTCTTCCTTCCATCCTCCCGTTACCATTTCTCCTCCTTCAAATTAACATTCCAAAATAAAAGTTTAACGCTAGAGGAGACGAATACGTGGGTATGAATTAGAGCAGAAACGATTAGCTGATTGATTGATTCATCCTCGAAGTCCAGATTTTGAGAAATCTGCAGCAAAACATAGACACACGATTACAATCTTGCATGGCACATCTTGACATGAACACTAGGTGGTAGCGTAGCCTCGCACGCACAGAGAGGACTTAATCCAGCAGTGATGAACCATCACAACAACAAGAGATGAGCCACATGCACATGACTGGCAGCAGCAGATAAGATGCTTCCTGATGCATCATTCATATGTACAGATTTCTGATAATGGTTGCCATAAATCAGTTTGCTCCATGTTTAATTTAACTTGGAGACTTTGCACGAACACACATCCATCATCTGTGCCATGAAGAGACGGGTAAGAAAGAACAGGCCGTGGTGAATGCAGAGATGACGACAGTTCAACATCCCCCGTCTCCCTCCAGAAATAGTCGAAGAAACTCTATATTCAACTCTTCAGCGTCACAGCCTGCGTATGTTTGTGTGTGTGGTAAAGCACATGCACGTGCGCCTTTGTGTGAGTGTGGGGTTTACTTGGCTGCCACGGTAACCTGCATCATTGTAACCATAGTGATGAAGAGCAGGGGATTGAGAGAGGGGGGGGGACATGTAGAGCAAGGTAGGCGTCATAACTATTCATCCCCCTGTGTGTGTGTAGTGGTACATTTTATTGCTGTAAAACTCACTAATCATACAGATCTCTCTTTTTATGCCTCTAGATGAACTTTTATGATGTTAAAAGTCTTAATTTTCCTGCAATGTTTTTCACTTTTTAGCATCATTGCTCTGTGTAACTGCATGGATGAAGACAGATAATCACAAATAAGATTGCACACACTCCTCAGCTGGGATTAAAGGAATATTCAGGAGCTTTCTTGCTGAGAGGTAGATCGCGCTCCGTGAGCACCTGATTAGCATGGCTCAGTTTAAAGACTGGAAAAAGGGAGAAGCAGCCAGGCTGGCTCCATCCAAAGGCAACAAAATCTGCCTAGCAACACCAATTCACACGCAATATATTATTTGTTTGATCTCTATGTATAAGTATAAAATGATAATTCACAATTTTACTCGAGGAAGTTACTGGTCCCTGCCAAGAAATAGTCAGGCACATAACCCCCCATGTAACGCATAGAGCTTTAGAGGTGCTGGTGGATTTTGTAAGGTTAGCTCTGACTCCAGTCTTTATGCTAAGCTAAGCTAACCAGCCTCCTGGCTCCAGCTTCATGTTTAGCCTACAAATGTGAGAGTGGTATCAATCTTCTCATCTAACTCTCGACAAGAAAGTGAATAAGCGTATTTCCTATTCCTTTAACAGCATAGGTGTTTGCCATTAACAGCAGGTACTGCATGTGTGTGAAATTTGTCTTTGATGACATTCATACGGCCTCAGCATCAGGTCAGTGAAGTACATTTGACCATTTCAACACATTGTCACTAAGGTGACCCTAAATCCTTCTTGCAGCCCAGCACAGCTAAAGCTCAGCAGTGGTGAAATAACAAGAGCAGTGAAACATTTGAAGCTGAAAACCATGTCAGGCGGATTTCAAGGCATTTATGAATTATTAAGGCCATACTAAACCTCAAACAGCCATTTCTTTCAAGGAGCACAGTCCAGATAAAACAAACTGTATTTCTGGTAGCCTGTTTTTTTTCTTTTATAACGTTGCAAGATACTTAGATATCAGTATGAAAAATGGCACCGACAGAAACGATTCAACAGCGCGCTGCTGTATCTAGAGTGTTTACGCTACACGAGTGAGTTTAAACACATCTGTGTTGCAGCCACAGAAGCAAAGAAATGAATGCACTGTGTTCTCCGGGGGTGGTGTTACTGAGGCTCATTGACCTACATGTCAACATGGCATGTAGGAGCAGAGAGTGTAATTATCAGTCAGTGTGCACATGTGTGTGTGTGATACAGATTTTGATGTCGCACATGCACAGTTGGATACATCATAATTCCTTCAAGAAACACAACAAATAACAAAAAGGAGGAAAAAGAGGAAGGGGTTTGGACGACAAGTGGAAGAAAGAAAGAAATTTTGATCATTTTTGAGTCGTTTTCTCAGGCAGAAATGGCAAATATCTGGTTCCAGCATCCCAAATGTGAGAATTAGCTGCTTTCTCGACTTTATATCATTATTAACTGAATCTCTTTTTGGTTTTGAAGTGTTGGGCAGATATAACTACATCTGAAGACATCACCTTGGATTTCTGGCCATTTAAAAGAAAGATATTTTCTGCCCTTTTTTAAAAATCGGTAATGAAAATAATCGCTTGTTGTCACCCTAAACCATTTGTCTGCATGTCCCTCCATCTTCCAGCCAATTACCCAGTCACTGAGCCTGAAACAACCCTCGCATGTGTCATGTTGTCTTTCACCAGTCCTACCTTCCTGTCAATCATTCTTTGATGCATCATAAATGATAAAAATGCTTCTTTTCCTCTCTTCTTTTCACCTCCTGTACTTCCTCCCCTGTCCCTCCTTCTTTCCCCTTGCCTCCTCCTACCCTCCATCTCCTCCTCTCTGTATAATGCTTTTCTTTCCAAAGAAATCCCCCCCTCTAAATTACATTTTCCCTTTAATTATTTAGCTGCAGACTCCTGTCCAAAGCTGCTTACAATAACACTGAAAAGTTAACACATTCAGTAAATCCCATAATCCCAAGTGGGCTTGTAAATGAGAAATGTAACAGTCAACAATGTACAGCTTTGTTTTTCCTCTCCATTTTCTCCCACACTCTCTCCACGTCTCGGCTCTTGCTGGTCTCCCTCCCGTTCTGGTTCTCGCTGCCCCTCCACGCCATGTTTTCATTTCGACCTCTTATGGAATGTAAATACAGCAACTGGCTGGCCAATGCACCAGCTGAATCTCAACCAGCGGGTCTCTCAGGAGTTCTAAAGCAGCCATTGCGTGTCCACAAGATGAGGCCTTTTATGAGGCTCCACATGTCAAGAGCAAAAACAAAAAGCTAAGAGGCCATGCTTTAGCAGCCCTGAATGGTTATTTGCAGTGGGTTTGCAGTTAATGTCAAAGGGCTCAGGTCAGGCAGGTCATGGTGTGGTTTGAGGGCGAGGAGGGCAAAATCAAAATGCCCTAATGATTGTGCACAAACATGTATTCAGTGTGCACATGGTCAGCTGTGCCACTCTGGCCTCGTGGTGTTTTATTTCTCAGCCATCTGAGATACAGACAAATAGAGGTCTTTCTGTCTCTCCCTTAGACACACACACACTTATCAGGCTTATTGTTCAAAATATCTGCCCAAGCGACCGCCTTACATTCTCTCCACCTCGCCCCAGCTGGTGTATTTTCATTGAATCACTTCCAGCTTGTAAATACAGGAAATGACACGCATGCCAACATCTGCAACGTTTTTGCTGCCCTCACTTTCTCTCTGTGTGTGTGTGTGTGTGTGTGTGTGTGTTTGAAGACAGAAAAAGCTGAAAAGTTGAAGGGAAACGCATCTTATATGAATACACAGGGAGTCACGCACACCAACATTACAGCTGTCAGACACTTAAACACACTCCTCCATGTTGCATTCGTTTCTGCAGGAATGTCGCGTGCTAATACCGTATTCACGATCCTGCTGCTTGTTGCCACAGAGACACGTTTAACATCTCGTTGAGCTGAGCATCACCAAGGCTTCTCCCTTCTGCCTTTCATCAAAGCCAGCCATCCCCTTCTCGTCTGCGCCCTGCACTGTGCAAGAGAAGCATGGCTCGGTGCCTCGTTTCCCTCCTCTCTCTCTCTCTCACACACACACATCTTCCAGTGCTTCAGCCCATCCCTCTCTCTCTCTCTCTCACACACATACTCTCACACCTCTGTAAAAGCCTCTCACATTCCCACAAGCGTAGAAGCGCTTTGGAGGAATAGATGGAGCTGCCTCGTGTCTCTCCGGCTCAGAGGAATAAAAACAGGCTTTTTACTCGCCGGGTTACACAGCTCACTTTTCTTAAAACGCAACAACTTGCTGCTGAGATTTTCTAGAGAAAAAGCATCATTATTATTTTTTTTTTTCTTCGGGGGGATGTGGAATCAAGTTTTTGGACACGAAAATCGGGGATCGCGAGTTTTACGCGTCACAGCCAGCAGCTCACGTCAGCGGCTTTAGCGGTGTTTCCCCCCAATAAAACAAGGAATATTTTTTTCCGTTGTGGAATTACAACCCGAGCGTGTTACAGCTTTAAATAGGGGGAATGCGTTAAAAGGAGTTTCCTTCAGTCGTTATTAGGAGCGTGTTTCACCGCCTCCATTGTCCCGAGCGCACATTCTCTGAATAAAGTATTCAAAAAGAGACACTTTGGAAGCTCGCGAACCCAATCTGACCCGCTACAGCTGCAACAATGACACTGCGTCGCCTCCATTAAGGACCTTGGTTGTAAGTGACCGTGCTGCCGTTTCCAAACCCCGCATGGGAGCATCGTTTTCTCCGGCATGGCATTTCATTGGAAGTAGGGTTCGTAGTGGAAGATGGCTTTTTCCTCCCCCCCCCAGGTTACACCCTGATCCCCCTTCATGCCTGATGGCACAGTGACTGGGAGAATTGGGCTTTTTGCAAAGGTAAGAGCTGAGCTGTGTTTGACCTCTCCAAATGTTAAAACAATTCCAGTTGAAAGCTCCACAGTCTTTTTTTTATTTCCATCCATTTTTAATGACGTTGTGTTTAATATTTGATGAACAAGGAAGTTTAACATGATGGCAACATCTATTTGCTATCTTCCGACTGTAAATAATGGTGTTCATTGGACAGGTTAAGCTTTAATATTATATTATTATATCTAAGACAGTTCAGCATGTGGTTGTTATTTATTGTTTTTATTTATTGGGGATAAAACTATGTTTACTGTGCCAAGCTTGAGATCGTCACTTCCCTAGCCTGCTATCTCTTCATTATAATTTACTTCTAGCCTCACAAGGCATGATGTCAATATTCATGCCTTCTAAAATAGGTCAAAAGGTCATCCTTAAAGGTTGAGTGGTCATTTTCAGTGAACCTTCAGGCACAACCCTTCAAACTGAATTTAAAGATCCCCTCAGGCATGTTTTAAGACATACTGGTTAGAATAATACTTTGTGTCTGATGTTTTTTCTGCAAAGAAAAGTTAATTTACCATGTTAAAACAGTCTAAATGACATCCATCCCTTCTCACTTACCGAAAAACAGATGGGCACAAGATGTCTCTTGCTTTGTTGTTAAGTCCATTCTCCTTGTTTGTGCACTGGAGGCTTCAGGTTTCCACATCATGCTTGTGTAAGTTGCCTATTAGACCACGATGTCACAAATCCTGCTCGCATACGTACACGTCTTGAACTCAGACTTAAGGTGAGCACAGAGAGACGTGATGAATGTGAAAACAGCCTTCTAGTGACAAACATCCTTCTGCACAGTGAAGGTCAAACATCATAGTGAAATGGCAATAAGCCAATCACAGCTCTGCGTGCAGGGGGACAGCAGATGCTCTGTCACTGGTTTAATTATCTTTTGTGTGATTTAAATGATGCTGGTGAATTAGGTGTAACTGTCACCCGGAGAGCTGTTTGAAGAACTGTGTTGCTTCAAACGTTTAATTTGGGAATCATTAAGAAGTCAGGCATCATGTGAGCTAATCCTCCTTCACAGATAGACAAACAGGATAATCCTGAATACCCCTACATCAGCAGTTCCTTCACTTTGTCACGCCAAAGACTCTCACAGGGAGATGTGCAAGCCCACAAACCACCACCTGATAATACGAGTTCATGCTGGAGACCCCATCTGAGGAGAAAAATTCAGGTTTATCTGATTTGAGACATAATTTCCCACTGAGGCCAAATTAAATACAAGCTGTTTTGTTGTGGAAAACAACATTTGTGAAATTAAATGACTTCTTAAGCTGTGGAGAATGGGCCTCTAGAATCCAAACATGGACCCCGCAAAGGTCTCCAGTTCCAGTTTATGCACGACTGCTGCAGGGCAGCTGGGGACAGCTCGTGCCTCAGGATGAGTGTGGGCGACTGACTGAAACCCGGGAATGTGAGGAAGACAGTGAGTCATTTTTTTTTGGAATCAACAGGGGTCTCACTCCAGTACACACACACGCCTGGCATGAGCCACGATGATTCAATTCAAATCTAAATTCAATTACGAGAGTTGAATTGATCACAGGAGGCAATGACACTGATGCAGTGTGAAAGATGTGAGCCGTTAAAAAAACAAATCCGTGTGCATCATCAAAATAATGAGGGAGAAAAAAACACAAACAAAGATGGTGAAGAGGGTGCAGGAGTGCTCACATCAGAAAATGTGCTACCAAAAAGGTCAGCGGGAAAACACAAAGTGACATATTCTCCAGACAGATGACTCACCCTTGACCGTGAGTCTGTAGGAGTGAAGCAGTGCTGTTTATCTTTTGCTCATTCTTCTTCCTGATACAGATCCCTCCTTTTCCTGCTCAGTTTCTCAGCGGTCTTTTCATCCCAATGGTCTTATTTAAAAAGGTAGCCAATTTCTTCAGGAAATTGTGATAAAATAAAATGGACATGAAACACCGTTTTAATCCACAAAAACCAAACGGCATTCTGCTTCTTCAACAAGCTACAGGAATGACAGAGACTCCAGGCAGGACACTGTATCAGCAGGCTCACGCAGGGGTCTGATTACGCAGGAGACTCAACCAGACCCAAAGTTACAGGTATCATATTTAATGACTCACTTCTAGTCGGTGTCGCGGTAGAAAACAACTGACTGAACAGTGGAAAATGTGATAACTGCAGGTTTTTGAAAAAGCAATTTTCTCATGCTATATCACAAAAGCTCCCACACATCCCAAGCCTGCGCACGCTTTATGCCTGATTACACATCTTCTTAGGACTGTGTGTGTGTGTGTGTGTGTGTGTATATTGACTGAGCATAATTCATCTTCCTCACTTTTCTGTATGCTGTGTTGCACATTTTAAGGTGTGGCACGGTGACCTCACATGCAGTAACTCCCAGCATAGTTTCACCCACCTTCAACCCGAGAAGAGGGCTATTGGCGCGTTCATGTCTTATCAGCGTTATTGTAATGACCAGTTTCGAATTTGTTGATCTTTTCAAGTCAACATTCAAGTTGCAATTACGTCATTTAAGACAATTACATCCAAATATATGGAAATGTAGGGCTTTATGGTCAATGCACAGTATTTCTAATGCTCCCATGACCATCCCTGTTGTCCGATGACACGACATCATAAACAGGCAAGATCATCGCTACCATCCATCCCACATGATGTGAACACAACATAATCAACCAGAATGACTGAAAACACCTGTGTCTCTGCAGATTAAGGATCAATATACGGTTCAACAACTCAAAGAATACAGCATGCAAATATGCTTGTGGAAAGTTTTCAGTTAGGTGCATTGACTAATGTAGGACTGTAGTTTCCAAAATGTCAGGTTTAACAAATACAAAATTGCACAGAATATAGCATAGTTTATGGCGTGTATGATGAAAATGTTTTTATCTGTAATGCTGCCTTTAGGTTTCTCTGCTTAGCAGGGATATTCATTTGAAGTGTCGCCATTCTTTCAGGTAAACTTTTTATTTCACTTTACTGCAAAAAATAAACAACTGGATGTTTCTGAAACAACCTAAGCAGTTATGGACTGCTGATAAAAATTATCCCAAGAAGAAATCACTACTTACAGACACACAGGCTGTGCAGCGCCCACCACTGCAGACCCCTGCGTTCAATCCAAGCTGGTGTTCCTCCTCACACGCTTCCAGTTTCCAGCTGCGGGGTGCTTCTCTGCAGCCAACTCTGATCTTTCTGGAAAAGCAAACAGAGAATTCCACCTCAGGGATCAACAAAGTGAATTGGTGACACGTGGCACATCATGCGCTATAATCCAAGTCACGGCCTTGTGTCCTCTCATCTCTCTGTTATAACTTTATGGTCACATGCTGCCAAGTGAAGAAGAAACATCATTGAAGGAATAGTGGTCTTGCACGTGGCAGTACTGTTATCCCTCACTGGGAACAGTGTTTTCTTTGTTGTTGTGTTGTTGTGTAGTGACGTAATTGCAGAAGAGCTTGTTTTGTGTGTTCACGGACACAAGACTCTGCTGCCAAGAAGCATCACATCTGTGAGCTATTTTTTCTGAAAAATAAAAACACAGGACGCAAAAAAAACACAAATATGCACAATTGTAAAAAGGATCACGTGAAGGTTTTTGGAAGGAACATGCTGAGGATTTCCTCCGAACACCCATTTGGTAACATGATTACCTACCAATTAATGCAATAATAATAAAGTTTGTAGTTAATGGGCTGAAACACCAATAGTATGATCCTTTAACACAGACATAAAAAATCTGTTTTTAGGCCGTTGGTCTATTCTTTACTACATTTGTCTTAAATGTGCGCAGATGCAGGGAAAGGACTCAAGAGCAGACAGACCAGCATTGCAGAAGGAAAGGAACCGGTACATATAGAACAGGGACTAACGAGGGAATCAGGGGCAGGTGAGCACTAGAACACAGGTGTATCTAATTTAAACAGGCGGGAAAAGAACAAGGACAGGAAGTAAAACCAGAACATACACACAAGAGTTTAAGCTACCAAAATAAAACAGGAAATGAACCTAGAGCATAGAATGGGATGTTACAATATTATACTATACTACATGACATACTATATTACATTGCACTATACTACACGTGTACTATACCATACTATATTGTACTATACCATACCTTATTATGCTATATATTATACTAAACTATATTGTACTATACTATACTATACTATACTGCATATTATACTATATATTATACTATTGTATTATACTAAAATAAAATGTCCTATATATTCTATACCATACTACTACTTTAATTTATTTGACCTAACATAAAAAGGCAGATATGGCAACTGCCCCACTTAATAAGTCATTTGTTTCGAGACTTTTCTTAATAACAAAATAAATGTCAAACATTACAGTAAATTCATTATCACCTAATAAATTCAGCCAATAAAGATCCCCTTTTCAACCAACCTGAGCTCTGTTTGTAATGTGCTCAACAGTGGTGTAGGTGTACTTGAATGAATGAAGCACTTAAGTTCGGTCTGGGCATTAGACAGTCTCGATATTTCAGCATTTCAAGTTAAAACATTGTCAAGAACAGGCTTCACAAGAGATTGTTCACTGCATACTTTATGTGGCCTTCAAATTTCCATCTTTCCATCAAAGTCTGATCATTCCATCAAACTTTGCAAGAGAACAGAAAGTAAACTTCCTTTAAATATTCTGAACATCTGAACAAAAAAATAAATCTTGACAGGAATAGTACTTACTACTGTTGTTTTAAAGGTAGTCTCCCATGTTTGACTTCCAGATCCATGACATCATGGCAGCTGACCCTGTGCGTGTGTGTGTGTGTGTGTGTGTGTGTTTGTGTGTGTGGGAGTGAGGGGGTGGGTTGTCTTTCTCTCCATTTAAATCCAGTTCAGGTGGGAAAAAAAGAGCCACTGGTAGGCTACGGTATTTCTTTTTAAACATTTATTAGAGCAATCTGGCATCAGTTAGCCTTACCTGAGCAGTTTATGACACAGAAACACATAATCCATTGTAACTGTAATGGGAGACATGATGGATGCAAATGTTTCTCTCCTTACCATACCATTTTTATTTTCCTGCTCATTCCTGCCTCATGACATGTCTCCTTGCTGCTTTCTTTCTTACTCCATTAGAGTCCGTGCCAGATGCCTTTCTCCACGACGTGTTAGCATACAGTTCACTGAAGCGAGTAGAGTAGCAAATACATTTCTAGCATCTTTACTCTCCCCTCTACCTTACGTCTCCTCTTTTTTGTCTCTCCATCCCACCTGTCCTGTTGTCTGTCCTCGGCCACACTCTCTATCGTTTCCTCGCTCTCATGTGTGGAACTAAGAGAGATTTGCAGAGCTGTAGATGTAAATAATACCCCGAATGCAATGCTAACGCTTAAATGTTGAGAGTGCAAAAAAATGCAGGGTTTTTTGGTTTTTTTTGCAAGCACCTTTCTTGCCAAACTCTCTGTTGCTCTCAACCTCTCACTTCATCCCTGGTGTCTCCCCTTCTCTTCTCGTTTCCTCCCACTTACCAATTCCCTGTCTCTATCCGTCTCTCTATCCATTCCCCTCGAATTCTACTCCAGCATCCTTTGCTGTCTCCTCCTTTCCTCCCCCTCTTAATCACACCTCTTTGAAATTGACGGAGGTGGAGTGAAATCATTCCAAAACCATGTGCTGTGACATGAACGTGTGTTTTTGCCCGATATCAGCACGCAGAAATAGAAACATAAATCAAAATGATCCACAGAAAATTCCCCATTGTTATTAGGGTATAATGTTAATGATATACCTTGTCGTGCCTGTGCACTCAGCTGGCAGCTGGCAGTTGCTATAGAAATGCATCACCTAGCAGCAGCACCGCATGTAGTATAGCTATAGGGACAAAACATTGCGTGACGTCTCCTATAGGTAACTTGCCATTATCATGCTACAAAAGGCATCTCCTCGCTCAAAGACGCAACACATGCTGAGAAATATCACAGAGGAGGTGATATGACGTGTAGAGCGGGAAATCTCTGCTCTGAAAGACACAGTGTCTTTAAAAATGCACCTCCTGTAAGCACGTCTCTAAATGTTTAAACGTCTCCAGTAACAGAATAAGTCTATTCCCTGAAGGGTGAGGTATATTAAATCTTTATGTCCAGATAAACAGCAGAAGCAATTTAGTCATTATTAAGGTGATCACATGGAGGCTAATTCATGATTCATTAAGCACTAATTTAGAGAACTGCTGATTATGGCAGTGAAATGGAAGATGGAGCAGTGGACTTTGCATAATTCAGACATTTGATCTGATAGGAGGTGGAAAAGAAGGCTTAAATAAAAACATTAATATTCATGCAGTCTGTCACAGTATGATTACCACGTGATTAATTTGAACAAAACCAAAACACAACACACGGAATGATGTCTTTAAATATATTCTGCATGTAAATAAGAGGTGTACACCCAGCACAGAACCACTGTGTGGTGACTTGTCATGACCAGTGTTACACCCAGGTAGGTGCACTGATGTCAGTAAATGCTTCTCCACCCCTCTCCCTCAGTTCATCTTGCCTCCTTACCCCCCTACTCCTCCTGTTCCTACTTCCCTGTCTCCTTTCCTCCATGCTAACTCCCATCCGCCCCTGTCTCATCTTTCAGTAAACTTAGGAAATCTCTCCCCCTGCTCTTGAAACATTGTGTGGGTTCCCGTTTGACGCACACCAAGGAGCGAAAGGAGAGAGCAGAGAGAGACAGAGTGAGAGGGAGCGCAGAAAAACCCGAGAAAAAGAGGCCGCTTGTGTTTGTCCTTGTGTGATTCACCATCTGTGGTAAAGCACTTTCCTACAGCAGTATTACCAATAAGATGATTGACATGAAAAATACATTAAGCTGTGAGAAGGACAAAAGAGGGTAGGAGGAGACAACAAGAACGCCTGGTCTTGTGTGTGATTCACAGTTACTTTGAATACCAAAAGCGTTGTCTAACTCTGAGTCTTAAAGCAGACTTTATTGTTTTGTGGAAGAAAAAGAAAGGAAGGGAGAGAGAGAGGAAGAGGAAAGTGACCGAATAAAACAAAATTAAAATTAGAGAGAGATTAAAAATAGATCTGAGAGGACAGAGGATAGGGGGAGGAGGAAGACACACAGAGAGAGATACGATGAGAAAGAAAGCTGGGGTGGAGGAAAAGGAAGCAAGGGAAGGAAAACATTATTCAGGGTCACAAACAGAATGCATTAGCCGACAGACTGAGGGTGAGAATGGAAGACAGGGGGAGAGATTTACAGATAGTATGTTCTTGGAGGAAGATAGAGAGATGTGGAAGCAAGGAGGGAAAGATAAATTAATAAATAGACAGACGAAGGTCATGGGTGTGTTCTGGTTCCCATGCTAAATCTGTTTTATCCTCTTATATACACTGACGTGCACACGGCGCAGGAAACTGGTAATCCAAGTAAATACACTTATTGGGAAAATTGTACCACAGTAACTAACGAACGGACAACTACTGTTTAGAAAAAGCAATAGCGAAATCACATTGCAGTAATGCTGAAAGAATTACACCACAATTGCATTCACAGTCAGAATAATGCATCGCAGCCTCATTCTTACTGGAAATAATGCAGCTGGTAAATTCATTGTCTTAAAAACGACCCTTCTGACAATATTCTAAGAGTTACTCAGAACCACTTTCTGCTTAATACCTTTTTTGTCATTTGAAAAGATGCAGTCATCAACCCATTATTAATGTGGAACGCTATGCTGGTGACCTTCCCGAGTCTCGCCTGAGTATGTTGCATGTGAGCGGGAGCAAGAAATGGTTGAAAAAGGTTTAAAATGCCAGCACCACTAAAAGTCCATGTGACGGCGGTTCTCAATCAGTCTTACAACTGTCCACTGCTGTTCGCTCGGAGCTCTACTGTATGGCTCCTGACCCCGTGGATCACTGTGGTGACATATTATAGCAGAAGTACCAACAAAAACAATTCATCTGCAGCAGTTACTACTTAGAGTTTGATCTGAAGAGGAATATTTGAAATTGCCATTCAGATTGTGTACCTTGTTAATTCCACATCAAATATAGTCGGTTTAATCCTTCTAGTACTAAACAGGAAACAACACAATGCTAATGTTCATGTGCGCCCAGATTAACAGGCATTTAAACCCAAATGAAGACTCCCGGAATAATCCTATGTTTGTTTTAAACCCACTTCCTTTTAATAACTATGAATAGACCGAGCAGCTGGTGAGCACAGAGACTATGATTTCATTTTAATATTATGTCAGAATTGTAGCAGTTTTAAAGCTGCAACAACGACGTAAATAACGGCAACAATGGTAACAATAAAACAACAAGAAAAGGCAGATTTGAATTAAAATGAATACAAACTCTCCAAGATTAAAAACATAGGTCACATTTCTTTCTCTGTCTGTCTTTGCTTTGTATTTCTACATCTCTTATCATCTTGTTTCCTGAGTTTCTCTCTGATACACATAGGAAGACTGCAGTAAACAAACAAACATCCGGCAGCGGTAAATGTTTGTCTACATACAGTACACACACACACACACACACACACACACACACACACACACTCCCGAAGGCTGACTGCCAACAACAAAATATCTCCAGTAAACAGAGGAAATTGTTGTAGTGGGTGTGTGCATTTCTGTGTGTATCACTGCTAAACTGTAAACAGCATTTCTCGAACTTGGAAAGACGGTTCAACTCTGACACACTTTGCCTGTCAAAGTGTGTCAACAAAAAAACCTGCCGCCTGCAGCTTTTCAAAAGTCACTGCTGTACGTGAGGTGACACGCCTGCTTAAAATAAGACAAACAGAGCTGTGATCCCTGGAACTGGTTCAATCTGCTTGATTGTGAGTAATGCTGCACTCCGAATATTAAGTGTTTCACACCTCCTATATTGACAGCATCTGGGAGAACTTGGCTGTGCAGAAATACATATGTGCATCCCTAGACCTGTTCTTAAATATGGTTGTCGGTGATGGTTTTTCATCATGTGCATCTGTGCCACTACCTAATGGATGTTTGCAGTTGTTTCTTTCAGTTGCATCTTATTATTCATTTGTTTCTGCAGGTTAAGTATGACTGCAGCGGCAGGTGTGCTAACAGGCTTGGCTAAGCTAAAACGCCAAGACTCCGCCCGCTCTCAGCACCGGCCCATACCACCTACATCGCCAGGCCTGGGAAACCCCACCCCAGAGGCAGCCCCCAGGTGCAGTTTAACGTGATTCACGTTGCTTTACATCATCGTATGTGATGGAATGTATGTCTCTAATTCTGTTTTCTTTCCATACTTTTCATTTAGAAAGCGCAAACGACGCACAGATGTTGTGGTAGTACGGGGTAGGCTCCGCCTCTACTCCGCCTCCGGGTTTTTCCTCCTCCTGGGACTGGTCATCTTGGCCATAGGGATTGGCATGGCGACACTGGGTTACTGGCCGCACGGTGACACCATGCACTCAGCCAAATCTGTGACTGGAGGAAGATCTAAAACAGCAACTGCTGGAGCTAAAACATCTGCACCCACAGGAGAAGGAAATGGAGCCAAGATGGCTGTGACAGAGAAGGATGTGGCTAACTCCAGCACTAGTCATCATGTGCAAGGTAAGTGAACAAAGGAAGGAAATGTTATTTACTGTGAATTGGCTCTGAGAGTTGATTTTCTTAAATTGAAACATTAACAAGCTCCATGGTTTATGAACTCAAAATCCTAATATTAAATGGCTTCCATGTGCTCCACGTGTAGGTGCGCCCTCCAAGCAGACTGGGGGCGCTCTGACGCGGTTCCTGGAACAGCATCTTCACTCTGAGAGGATGAAGATGCTCGGGCCCTTCACCATGGGCATTGGGATCTTCATCTTCATCTGTGCTAATGCCATTCTTCATGAAAACAGAGACAGAGAAACCAAGGTAGGGCTGAAATGGGCAATTCCACACATACTGGAACATGCATCAATGTCTACCTGGCGCCGGAGGAATTAAATACAAGAGTTGAGGGTCTGCATGCTAGCCAACAAGCTGTAACAGGAAATATAAACAGAACTGATACTTCGGTTTGAGACACTGATTTGTGCAGAAATTGGTTCTAGAAAAGGTTATGAAGGAATATATCAAGCACATATTTCAATTGTAAAACACAAAACCCAAGTCAATTGAGAATATGAAGTTAATATTCCTTCCCAACCCCGTATTCTGATTTCTGTTCTTCCTCTACTCTCCACAAAATGAGGTGCATGCACACTGCAGTCATCCATATAACTAACATGCAAATCATATCTCTGCCAAACTCCTTCCATCCTTATCTCTGCAATTTTCCTCTGATCACATTTCCTCTGCTCTTATGCCCTCTCCTGTGGTTCCATGATTCGATTAATCCTCTCCTCCTCCCTTACCCCCTTCCAGGTAATCCATGTGAGAAACATGTATTCCAAGGTCACAAACATCCAGCATTCACACATACATTTGAAACTACAGGATAATAATATGCCATATTGGAATATTAAACATATTCTCAGGTAATCCAAAGATGAATATTACTGCTACTACTAACAATATCTCTCTCTTCTGCATTAGATAATCCATATGAGAGACATGTACTCCACAGTCATCGACATCCATCGCCTCAGGCAGAGAGAGAAAAAACAACACCATCATCGCAACAGCACCTATGCAAGAGAAGTTGGGGATCTTCGAGCCTTTGGAGCTGAGAACGCAGCACGGTTGGCCAGCAACTCCCTCCTCACGTTCTCCTCTCGGGTCGGAGGCGGAGGGTCTACAGAGGAGGAGGAGGTGCTCTTAGGGGACGAGGAGTTTCACCGACACAGGGAGCAGGCTAAGTTGGATTGTAGCTTTGCGGGGCTGCTGGCGCCACTCTACAAGGATCACACCTTCTTCGGCCCGGGACTCGGGTTGGCTCACTCGGATTCAGTGCGCCACCAGTGGTCGGTGGACAGAGATGGGGAGAAGGGAGGACACCATGCTCGCTCTATCGTCTCCTCCTCTATCTCTGCATTTACTCTCCCTGTCATAAAACTCAACAACTGCGTTATTGACGAACCGGAGATGGAGGCGATTACCGAGGAGGACAGAGGAGGAGGCAGAAGAGGCGGAGAAAGGTCACAGCCTCTGAGCTCCATGGAGTCTCTGGTGGTTCCTGTAGCATCTGTTGCCAAGGCCTCCAAACTGCCGGGCTTACACCGGAGTAACTCCACGTGCTCCTCCTCCCACTGCCCCTCTGTCTCCTCTTCCTCCCTCTCCCCTGCTCCCTCCTCTACCTCAGGCTGCTGGCTCTCCCCTGGAGCAGCAAGGAGCGACTTTGGCTCCAATTCCTCTCTGCACATGATCGGCGGCCACTCCAAATCTCTGGACCTGGAGCGCGGGTCGAGCATGCTCAGCGTGAACCCGGAGCAGCGGAAGCACCCCAGCTGGCCCCGCCTGGACCGTAGCAACAGCAACCACAGTAACGGTGGCAACCGGGGCAGCAGCAAAGGCTACATGCGGCTGGAAGACAGGGAAGAGCAAGGGGAGCGGCTGATAGATATGTCACCGTCCATGACAATGAGGCGCGACTACAGTAAGCGGGAGAAGCTGCTAATGATATCAAGGTCGCATAACAATCTCAGCTTTGAGCATGATGAGTTTAACAGCAGCACACTGAAGAGGGGCAGCTCTGAGACTCAGTTCTGAAGATGCTGAACTAAAGATTGAAGACTGTTCCGTCCTGTTCTGTAGATTGCTGTCCAGACAATATGAGTGTACAGTGTGTTTGTGTCAGCGGGAAACTGATTCTGCAGCTGCACCCTGGAGAAAGGAAACTCGACATGGCTTCAAAGCCACTTTTGAGCGGCAGGCTGGAGAGTGGTTAGTAATGGACCATCTTGCACAGTAAAAGGTTCAGACGTCTTGTCAGCAAGACACTAAATGCCTACTGTACCAGGTCCAGATGTGCTGTAGCTGACCCTGGCCTGTGACCTCTGTGGAGAGAGGCAAGAAAAGAAATATTCCCTATAGGGATCAATAAAAATAAATCACATTACATGATCTGTCTACTTTATACAAACAGAGTTCTAATACAGTTTTAACAGGATGTTAACCCTGAGACAATGCTTTAGGGTTGATACTGTTTCATTAAAACAGGTTTTGAAAACTGCTTTTCTTGCAGCTGCCAGAGAAATCAAGGACACACCAGAAGAGCTTTGGGCAAGATTCTTCCCCAGCGGGTAGCAGCGGCACAAAGGCAAATTTTTTAGAACAGGGTCTAGGCACAACCCGAGGAACGGGGCACGACCAGTTTAATATCAGAAGGGAAGAAGCTCCAAGACAATAATAGTAATATTAACGACGTTTGCTTGTGCAGCCCCTTTGAAAACAGGGTTACAAAGCGCTCATAGAGAGGCTGAGGCTGATAATGATCATTTCCAACTAATCTGCCAGGCTTCACACAAAAGCAGATATGGAAGATAAACTCATCCAGAATCAGCATGTAACTTGTATCCTGGGTGTAAACCTATACAAGAACACGTACTGGCATACTGCAGCGATGAGGCTCGAAAAAAGTCGAAAAAAGATATAGATATTAGTGGTAAAGTACAGTATTTGTTTTAAAGGTGGTTTGTGTATGTTTGTCTGTCTGTCTGATCCTCGGTTTGTAGCAGTCATAGAGATCCACACAAAGAGCGAAGTTGGGCAAGACCATTTACTAAAATGTCAATACACTACGGCAGAGATATGAGTTCTATCAAGATGCCAGGCTCAAAATACAATAATGGAGTCCATGTTGCCCTGCAGTCACAATATTGCTGCCCTTTCCCAAGAAATACAGTAAGACGTTTTGTGTGTCGGCTACTGAAAGCTAGAAGCAACAATCTCTGTCTATGGCTTTTCTACTGGCATCGAAGTTTATTTCTTACTAGAAATGATCTTGATTGACTTCACTCAGGATATGCAATCTAGCATTCATATGTTGATATTGTAGACCTTTTCACAGTATAGACTCGAGTACGATCAGAAATCTGATAAAGTAGTGCTGGATCTAATGATTGTTTTTATCACTGATTTCTTTCAATCAATAAATCAATGCTCTATGAATGACGTGCCAAAAATAATGACAAATGTCAAGCACAAATTTACCAAGGTCAAAGAAATGTCTCAAAACTGCTTAATATTTCTAAACAACAGTAATAAAATCCAAAGTTTCAACTTACAAAGCAAATAATCACATTTAAGGCATTTGTATATAATAAATGACTTTTATTTACAATTACATATACAGTTTTATGACAGCTGATCTATCAATAAGTCAACCAACACATTTATGGCTCTGCACTATTGAAAAAACAATATTTGAGACAGAAATCAGCATAAAAGAGAACGTGATGTACTGACATTGCACTCGAGCCAACAGTAAATCGCTTGTATTTACATTTATCTTGTGCCATCTTTATCAGTCCAGGGAGCTGCAGTATTAAAGTCCAACTGAAATTAAATAGCTTTTTTTTTTTTCGTATATGCTCTGTAAATCACTTGCCCTGTGTTCTGCTTTGAGAAAGAAATATCAGAAAGCAAAGGGAGACATTTATATTTTCTGTTATCTGGTTTCTTGATATCCGGTTTCAACGACAACAAACCACATTAGCTTTCCTGCTAAAACCTCCTTCTTATCTAACTTACAGTCTTGCCCTGAACCTCAGCTTGTTGAAGGAGCAGCCAAACAAACATTCACAGGGGAAAAGTCCACCGCAATTTGCAGGCTAGATTGCTAGTTAGCTGTTCAGCTGCTGCACATTAAACAGCCTGCAAACGTACCTGAAATTATTACTTCAGCTGGTGTGATCTCTACTCTTCAATATCACATTTCTTCCCTTAAATAATAACAAAATATTAATAATTTACTTTTTTTTTTTACATTTTTGGCTACAAATAAGGATGACTAAATGTGATTTCTGTTGGACTTTAAAATGTGAGCCATGCCATTTTCTGCTACAGTGCCCATTTGACGACACTTTTTATTTATTTATTTATATTCACCACGTGATGATGATTGCAGGTTTTGGGAATTCAGTTACTGAGCAACATAGTAATAATGTCTCAGCATATTTTGTTATTAACATGTGGACAAGGTCCGTCTTCAGTATATGAGCTGATATGATGCCTCCATATACTGTATATATGTTTGTTTCAGGTTCTGTTTGGTTTCTCACATTTATTAATGTAGTTAAAACATCTTCTGTTTCTACTTTCTAATGCAACAAACGTGAACAATAAAACAATAACGCCACAAGCGTTGAAATAGACACGGCCCTTTTTTAGAGCGCAGGAATCTTGCCAGAGAGCGTAATTAACTGGTTCCTAGCAGTTTCCGAGTCAATGTCCAATTTTATCCTCAAAATAAACAGTATTTTCACTGAAAGATGTCCTGTCCTAACGAGTGTGTTTAACCAATACTGATTCCTGCACATGGATTCACACATCAGAGCTCTTATAATGCCTTTTCTCAAGGATCAGTGGGAAGCAACAGCAGCTCTTGGGTATATGCACACACACATACACACACACACACACACACGTACCAACACACTATGTGACCCCACACTTTAACACAACTTCCCAAATACAATTGTCTAATTCCTCTTTTTCACTCTCTCTCTCTTTCTTCCTCCTTCTCTCTTCGTCTCATGCATATAAAATAAGTAAAGGTCTGGATGAGTCATCATCAATTATCATATGCTCCGCAGCTCTGTGGGAACAACACACGCACACGCAGAAACAAACATGCACACATGCAAGGACCAACAATTTTACTTACATGAAAGCATACATACATATTCCTCCTCAAATACAAAAATAGACACATAAAGGCATGAACACACACACACACACACACAGACAACCGAAATACACACTTACAATGCAATTCAAAAGCAGAAGGCCATTGATATGACGCTGTCTCATCCGCTGTGTTAGCGAGGGCACAGATGACAATCCGAACCGCAAGAAACATATTTAGGCAGCAGAGACTGATGTTGTCGCATCCAATAAACATTAAGCAAGCAAACTAAAATGACCTCATCCTGTTGAAACTTTCCGTCACTCTTTGTCGTGCCAGTTGAAGACTTTTATGTGAATATGAAATTAAATGCTGAAGTCTTTTTCAGACAATGATTTTTGCCTTCAGTAGTCGACTCAGTGTTGCCGTTTTAACCACATAATTTTGAAGCATCTTGTTGCCACGAAACTTCGGGACACAATATAGCCCTTGTGTCTCTTCTACAGTCCATTCACTGTCACAAAAACACTAACCTAGATCAATCACGACCCTACAGAGATTACAGTTTTGATCGAAACACAAGTCTTGTTTCCCTGAAAGTTACAAAGTCAAATTAGCAGGAGCACAAAGGCGACTGGGATACAGAACTTCCTGTAACTACATTTTGGTTGCTAAGTGTATCTCCCATTAAGACAGATGGCTGAATAATGAAAGCAACTTAATCGAATGATCCAAATGTTTTACTCTGCACCAAAGTAAATCCAGAGAATGTATATGCAAGTGCTTTCTCTCCGTAATCCTTCATGCTCCGGCAGGCGGTGTATCCAAATATCAATTTCCTCTTTTTGAGGGACACTGTGACCACACTGAGCAGGGCAAGTGCTCCATTACCGTGCATCATCTGGGTATTTGTTCAATCCAAGCAGAGTCGATGTGTTACAGAGAGACAGCTCGCTCCGTGTCACCTTTCTCCGCTGTGTCACACAGATCCACTAGCTGAGGCACTGAGAGTCTGTTTAGGAGCGATTCACAGTCTTGCAATATTCTGTAAATTTACATGATGTGCACGAGGCTACAGTTGATTCTTAAAATTTTTATTGATGGACTTCACCAACTATCTGTTAAAAAATGAGGCCGGTGAAAAATTTACATATTTTTCTTATTTTCAACATCAAAAGTATAGAAGTATAAACAAAAGTATTACAGTGTCCGAAGCCTGGTATAGCTAATTCCTCTGTGCTGGCAGTTGCAGCAGTTGTTAGAAATTACTGGGCCTTTTTTAAACGTATTTTACATACTAAGTACCACAGACAGGGTGGGGAAGTTGTAAAGTGCTAAGACCATGGCTACAGAGTCTACAGCCATTCTACCGTCTCTTGTCACAGTGGCACCTTGAGCTAAATGCTAGTGTCAGCATGTTAACATGCTTACAATGACAATGCTAACATGCTGATATTTAGCAGGTATAACGTTTAACATCATAGTTCTGCGTATTAGCATGCTGACAGATGAGGCTGATGATGAATGGCATTAGTTTTGCAGACATTTGGAAAAAGAAATATATGTTTTACCCAACAAATCCTACCGACAGAATAGGTCGTTGGCAAATGACTCCCAAAATGACATATACTGTATAGGCATATCGGACCTACGTCGTCATGGTAACAATAATAAACGCATGGTTAAGATTGTGACAGTTTTAGGCACCAAACTAGTTTAGGTTTAAGAAAAGAGCACGGTTTGGGTTAAAATTAGTACGTTATGTTAGTTAAAATAAGCCGCCGCTGACTTTTAGTTTCACCCGAAATACAAACCGCGGTATCCTGTGTTGTTTGACCCATCCATCCACCACAACCTCTTAAGAATAAATGTAAATATGGGCCATAATAAGCTGCTTGCACAGACGACCTATAGGCCTACTGTCACATTTTTGGTCAAGGTCAGTCAAGGTTTACCTGATGATGGCACTAGATGAAAGGTCAGGGAATCCCCAGCTATTTCAATTCATTCTGAGGCAAACGTGAATATTTGTACCAAATTTCTTTACAATACCATGCAAATGTTGTTGAGACATTTCACTCAAGAGCACAAATGTCAACCTCAGGGTGGCGCTAGAGCAGAAGTCAGCAAAGTCATTAGGATTCATTGTCTGGGGACCGTCAATATTTAATATGTAAAAATAAATGTGTGCCAATCCATCAAACAGATGTTGAGATATTTCAGTCACCGATCAATCTTCCAACAGGCCAACAGACTGACACTGTCATCCCTAGAGCCACATCGCTATCTTGGCTAAAAATGAAACTACATTTATTTTTTAAGATTTCAATTTTCAAGATTTATGTCTTCAGTAGGGCAAATAAGCTTCTAGCTGAATGCCAAAGACAAGGTCGGAAAGTATCAAGAGATTGGTTGGTTTTGGTGTTTTCATGGGATTTGTTGGCAATATGACAAATCTACAACAACAGCAGCCATTTTCTTTTACTTGTTATTCAGCCTGCACTCCTGTCATGAAAGCTCTGACATTTGTTGTTCTAGACACATTCGAGTGGCTTTCTCCAAGAAAACACATACGAGGGGTGACTCTTTTCTCCATTTCCCAGAGTAGCAACAGCTGTTTGCAATAGGACAGAATAGGAACTGGGTAGTACACGGAGCAGTGAAAGCCAAGGATGCACGGACAAAGAAAAGGGTTCCAGCTAAAGAAACTCAGTCTTCATAGCACTCTGTGAAATCTGGACTCTGGACAGACAGAACACAGAACATATTTAAAAATCACTGTTTTGTGTTGGGAGTGAAGGAAGGTATAAACACACCAATGTGACTTGCACGTGTGCGGACAAGAGTGCATACACAGATGAAAATGATCACCAGTACATCCACCTACTGCGGATCACATATTTATATCCACATCAATAGAAAAGAATGACTTTGAAGACCTGAGGCACAGGTGGTTAGAGGAGACAGAGAGGATTGATTTTTCATACATCCATTCATTTCCTTCTTCTCTCATGGTGATAACAGGGTCACATTTTCTGTGTCTTTCTTTCTTTTGTGCACGTGTGTTTGCAGATTGTGAAAAACAGGTTACGCCCTTGTGTTTTTGCCAGTAACAACAGCAGAGATGTGGGAAGTTTACTGACACAATCAGCTAATAAACAGGCTAATTACTGCGACACATCTGGAGGGCAAACGGAACGTTTTGCAGATTAGCCGAGGAGAATGGCTGCAAGGAGGGGCGAACTGCATTAGCACAGCTGCCACGCATAATAGCAACACATCGTGGTTTGTGATGAGCAGTTCTGAATAAGTAATGGTAGTGAGTCATCCAGTCAGTAACAAATTGGTTTCCAGAGCTGTGAACGCTCTATTATTTATATTTTCTGATAAGGGAACAGTAAATGTTTATTTCATCAAACCGGATTCATGCAGACCGTGCCGTGTGCCGTACTGCAAGTCGTACAGTGCTGATTGAAATAGTAGATTAGAGTAAATCCTTTCAGACTCAACTCACTAACAGATATGCTTTTATTTGTTTCCACAGTCACTGCTAGAGGGGAGTCTGTAGTGTCAAAGGTCATTTCCTTCCCACACATGGCCACAGGTTCAGCTGACAGAAGGCGCCCTCAGTCACTGCCATGTTGTCATTATGTCACGTTGATCCCAGTCTCTCCTCATCCCTTTGCACTGACTCCTGTGTAATTAAGCAGAAAACCATGTCTCCCTGCAGTGTGTGTCACCGAAAGGGCCTTGTGGCTATAGTTCCACTGCGCAAGTGTGTGTTTGTGCACTTGCCATGAGGCAGCAGTGGGGGTGCCAGCCTGGTTGCCATAGCAGCCCGAGATGTGCTGGACCCCTGCCTGAGGAGTAAACTTACACACACACACACACACACACACACACACGCACACAACTAAGCTTTTAAAAACAATATATACTCCTAACTGCCAGATTAAATTAAGCCAAAATGAAATCAAAACAGTGAAATAGAGCTGAAATCCTGGGGTTAATCCAATTGGCTGCTGCTCTGTCCCACGGTGATAATGGACAGATCAGGTAAGGTCAGCACAATTTATCTGATGCACTTGACCTGGATTTGTCCAGTCTCTGCTGGTGGGGAGTAAAAATATAAATATATTAAAGAAATGCATTGTGTTCTAAATATAGGCAAAAACCTGCTCCACTGCTGCTTTGCTATTTCAACAGTCGCAAGAGGAACTGTAGTTAAAAAAAAAGCTAAAGTAGTAAAGACGGATACAGTGCAGGCGGTAGCAAAAACGTAAGACTCCTTCCATTGTGTTGACGTGATGGTGGAAGCAGAAGTGCAGAGGAGAGCAACATGTACTCAGAGATAACAGCGTTATGTAAATAAGCCTGTTGTATTAATCACAGCTTTCAAGCTCTAAAAGCGGCTTTGACCTTTTCAGCTTCATCTTCAATGCTAAACTTAGAAAAGGCTCATCACACTGTGTTTGTTCTAGCAACTGTCCAACAGGATTGTGGGCTTCTTCTGTGCAGGATTCCTTGTGATTTTACATGTCAAGTAATGCTCTTGTAAAAGAAACTTTATTCTGGGCAGTTGTCTGTGAGTGTGTTATGCTAGTAGCAGCTCATGTGCTTTTGCCTTAAGCAGGGATGAGGAGCAGGCTACAGACGTCTGGTAACCTCACTTTTTTCTAAATGCTTTTTTTTTTTTCAAACTTGTAGTCTTCAGAATGTGTAGGATCCAGGAGCTTTGCACATATTAGGGACTGGAGGGCAGCACACACCATACGATGTGTGTCTAAACACCTGCCCTACACACATTGTTTTTTTATGTAAGCCTGCATACTGGTGGTATCTTGACATGTGTCACCCCTGGTTGACACGTGTCAAGATGCAGCCAGTGTGTCAGTGTGTGTCACCTCCTCAGGATAAGCCACTGTCCTATTTTCCAATGTCGACATGTATCCATTTGATCACGTTCTCTTCCTGGAGCAGCACATCCCAGCTACTTTTACTCTGATGTGTGTTTCTGTGAGTCAATTGATGTGGCCCTTCGCATCGCTTGCAGAAGTTGAGAAAGACGGAGATGTTTTAGACGATGTGTGTATTTGCCAAGGTTCCTACAAGTCACACTGCGAAATAGTTCAGTGTTAAACATAAATATTGTATTAATATTTAAAACGTTCTCATCAAAAGTTGAGTTCAAACTGCCACTTCTTCATATTACACAAATAAAGCCTTTCCTACTGTGTTACATTTTGAATCAGTTTTGGAATACCAAACATGACAACGATTTCAGAAAGGCATACAAGTGATCTAAACCCTAGTATAAAAGTAAAACTTTCAGAAAGAAGGCTGTAAGCTGCATGTTGTGAGATGTACTGGACTGCTTCATGGTACAAAACAAGCCAAAGCTTTTAGAGATGACTGGGTGAAACAAGTGAAATGCCAAGAGAAGAGAATTTCTTTCTCTTTGCATCAGGACTTAAACTTACTAATACTACCTTAGTGAGGTGGAGGCTACCGACTGTTTAATGGTCATTTCTTCTTTTACAGCAGTTATGCCCGAGTATAATAATTTGACAGTTATACAGGGATGTCTAAAAAATGCTTTAATGGTGCTTAGTAGGAAACCCAAGGCCTCTGCAGTGATGCTTATTAGACACACACACCGTGTGCCAGCCCAGGTGAGTCACCAGTGGGCTTTGCATCTGCTCCATAATCTTTTCTAAATACAGTTCCTGTCTTTCTATTTCTCCACCCATCAGTTTATTTTCTCTCTCGTGGTCTCCTCTTTCTTGCCTTTTCCTTTTGCCTCCCTCAGTCACCACCTTCATCATCCCAGCTCCTCTCCTTTCAATGATTTCCTCTCTCCCTGTCTCTGCCCCCTCGTCTCACCGCTGTTATGCATTCTGGTATTTTTCTGGTTTCTCTCTTTTCCCTGACTGTACGTCTCTGATTTCCCCCTTCTCCCCCACTAGCATCCTCTTTTCTCTCTGCACTCTCTACTTTGCAAGAACATTACAGTAGACAGTAACAGAGAACTCCGACATGAGCTGTGAGTGTGGCTGACTGTGCTAATATTTCACTCGCTCTTCAGTGAGTGCTACTCTGACACTCAGGACAGCTGCTAATGGGAGACCCTTTACGCATTTACAATGGTACAATTGAGAGGAATAGATAAAACTGTACTACGGTGTCAGTTATTTGTTTGTCGCATTAGCAAATTAGTTTTTTTTCCAAATTATTTTTTTAGCATCTTGCCCTTATTTGATAGTAAAATAGAGACACATGCAGGAAACATGGGAAGAGAGATGAGTATAACATGCAACAAAGGGCCCCGGATGGAATTCAACTGGGATGTTATGTGTCTTAACCACTAGGCCTTCAGGTTGTCCCATTTGGCTCATTCCTAAAGGAAATGTTTGATATCTGGAAAATATGCTTATTTGCTATCTTGCCAAGAGTTAGAAGATTGTTATCACTACTGCCAGCAACCGGCTAATTTAGCATTGCGTGTGGACTGGAAACAGGGGAACACAGCTGGCCTCACTCTGTACAAAAGGTAACAAA
The DNA here is from genome assembly GCA_036023855.1 of Gadopsis marmoratus. Taxonomy (NCBI): domain Eukaryota; kingdom Metazoa; phylum Chordata; class Actinopteri; order Centrarchiformes; family Percichthyidae; genus Gadopsis; species Gadopsis marmoratus. The sequence continues at coordinate 3,003 of JAVQJF010028730.1, read as the reverse complement.
ATGCAGCTACCAGCACCTCTAAAGCTCACTAATTGACACCTTATATCTTGTTTGTTTAATTTTGGAAAATAACTATCACTGTTTTACAGGAGTTTATGTACAATACTGGACTACCTTGGCCCAAAATGTCAAACTATTCCCAGACAACAGTTAATTAATTATTATTATGCCTTTTGATAATAAAAGGCATAATAATAAACAATAACTTGCATTTATATAGAGTCTTTTAGGAGACAAAAGGGCACTTTACACAGGAGGAGGCAGACAAAACAAATAAGACGAGAATATAAAATGACTGTAGCAATAATTGCCAGGGATAATGGAGTTAATTAAGTACATAGGCCTTGGTGATAGGTCACATAACTCTTCATATCATCTTGGCAAAAATCTACACAACACTTTCCTTGGCAAACTAAAAATAAGTACATCGAACACAGCAGTATTTTCCAAGTCTGCAAGCTCTGCCTATGTTATTTTGCAAACTGAGATCTAATTACATTGCGGGCATAATCGAGATAACAGAAAAGCTCATTTATAGCAGGTGGAAATGCTAAAGGCCCATGACTGAATGTTAACATCCAGATGACGTATCCAGACACACACAGCAACACACACAAAGAGGCATTTAGTATCCCTCCCTTTCTTACAGCAGTATACACCGATCAGCCATAACATTATGACCACCTGCCTAATATTGTGTAGGTCTCGCTTTTGCTGCCAAAACAGCTGTGACCCGTCGAGGCATGGGTTCCACTAGACCTCTGAAGTTATGCTGTGGTATCTGGCACCAAGACGTTAGCAGCTGATCCTTCAAGTCCTGTAAGTTGCGAGGTGGGGCCTCCATGGATCAGACTAGCACATCTCTGTGGACTAGCACACCCCAGAGATGCTCAAATGGATTGAGAGCTGGGGAATTTGGAGGCCAAGTTAACACCTTAAACTCATTGTCGTGCTCCTCAAACCATTCCTGAACAATTTTTGCAGTGTGGAAGGGTGCATTATCCTGCTATAAGAGACCACAGCCATTAGGGAATACCGTTTCCATAAAGGGCCGCCCATAGCCCTGTCACCGTTTCACGGGTTTTCCTTCCTTGGACCACTTTGGTAGGTACTGACCACTGCAGACACCGCACAAGGGCTGCAGCTTTGGAGATGCTCTGACCCAGTCGTCTAGCCATCACAGTTTGGCGCCTGTCAAAGTCGCTCACATCCTTCCGCTTACCCTGCTTCAACACATCAACTTCGAGGACAAAATGTTCACTTGCTGCCTCATATATCCCCCCACTGACAGGTGCCATTGTAACAAGATAATCAGTGTTCCTCACTTCACCTGTCAGTGCTCATAATGTTATGGCTGATCGGTGCATGTAGTATCATTATGAACGACATGTGCTATTGTTATGTGACAGTTAACTGCATGTTGTAATTTATCAGTTTCAAAACAGGATTAGCTTGGTGGTGATGTTTATCATGATATCACAACATTATCGTTTCAATTTAAGATTGTTAGCAGAAACTGAATCAGTTCAGATAGAGATTTAATAGGATTTCTGTGCTACTGAAATGCTTAGGTATAATGAGGAGTGCTCTACAAATAACATTTCTTTTATGAGGTCCCCTAGAAGTGCTTTGTGGGAACACGTTTCAGTTTGATTCAAGCATACATCAGTACAAATATTAAATGGGACAGGAGGGAAATAGCAATACATTTAATTGGATTAGATGTTCGAGTGTTTGCATGCAATGGGAAGTGGAGGATGGGAGGAGCAGAGACGGACAGAGAGGAAGAGAGACTCGTGGGAAATTAATTCATTCTGGACGATTGTGCACGGATGCATCAATGGGTAGAGAGTGAGCGAGTGTGGGTAGATTGACAGAGAGGTCACACAACTTGCTGTTTGTGTTTGTGGTCTCCAAGAGGGACTCGTTGGACTCTCAAGAGTCCGCAAACTAAAAGCTTTTTCACAACACTTTCATGTCTGCATTTCTTTACCACAGTGTACATCAGGACTGTACACACCCACAGACATTCTCCCACAGGTGATGAAATAGTTGCTGCAGGAAGATGTGGTATCTGTCCTAATCAATAAACTACAGTGAATGCGTGAATGAGCTAATCTCTCTGAGTGTGTGTGTGTGTGTAAATGTGTGTCTGCTTAATTGCTATTCCCTCTCTATCATCTTCCCATCTGTGGCTCCCTTGCTGTTTGTCTTTCCTTCCTCTCGTCTCTTCTCTCTGTCCTTCATCCTTTTGTCTCTCCATGTTCCTTGGTTCAAATGTCTCTCTGTCTCACCAGATGTTTCTCTCCTTTCCTCTGCAGCTATTCTGCCCTCGTGATCTGTCTTCTTAAAGAAATGTATTATAGGTTGGCAATAGGAGATACAAACACACACAGATTTTACAAAGTACTCTTTTATGTGATTTAAAGTAAAAGGACTTCTTAATTCTAAAATTGATGATAGATAAAATGATTACGCCTAATGTGAAAGGGGATGTTTGTTGTGACGAACCCAAACCCAAATTATCACCAAACGCTGCAGTTCCCCTCTGCTCTACTGAGCTCTTTAGCATCTTGCAGCTGATTGTTTTGTTTTGGTTGTAACAAAACCTTTTTGGGTTGCTCTCACCTCTTTCATTAGCAGCATTTCCGACAGCAGATTTCAGCAAAGAAGCTCTAAAAACCCAGTGAATGGTACCTGTCCATGCAGCAACAAACTGCAGACAGACACAGTTGGCAGCTAGCTGGTGAACATAGTGGAGCATTTAACAGGTCAGCATTTAAACCACAAGGCTGAAAGAACAGGTAGCTAAAGGAACCTGACGTTTCTCTAGGTGACTGTAAACAGTGTGGGAGAACTGAGATTTGTATGTGTCTATATCAGCATGTATCAATGCTATGGAACTATATTCTTCTTATGTGTTTGTAATTACTTGACCTGCTGGTAATTAGCATCATGTGTGGTTAATCAAGGCCTAGATCAGTGTCTAGCTGCGCCTGCAGG